>JARYGA010052802.1:0-43653 GCA_030545235.1 Helianthus tuberosus | reverse complement strand
AAATCTCGACCTTGAGATTTGTTCGGAGTAACATGGTCAGTTCCGTGTCGTGGTAGGTCTCAACCTCTTAAGAGTATCCTGGGCCACAACGAAAATCCCATTTCACATTTACGAGGGAAACTTGGAACTTTTAAATTCCATGGTCAATAATGGACAAGGTTTTTCAATAAACCTTATACTCACGTTTAAATGTCATGGCGAAATGTGACAAGTGCTTATCAGCTGAGCATTATGTTAGGATTTTCCAGAGATAAGAATATATTTAGTATCATAATTCGATACTTTAGACAACAGTACTCCATAAGGAGATTCGATGTTGTCTTTATATAGCTTAACTTGTCGGAATTTATGAATTTTCCTTAATTGACAAGAAGAGCCGACTTAGTGAGTTTGTCGACTATAATTCACATCGCGTCATTGCCACAATTTATCTTAGGTAACTTGGAAGTTAGATCCATTGTTACCACTTCCCAATTCTATGTGGGATTTTCTAGTTCATTATGCAGACCAAAAATTTTCTACGATCTTCGACTCACTTGCAAACATTATAAGCATTATGCTTCCTGGGTGGCTATGGACTTCTCATGTCTATCCACACAAAGGTCCTCAGCTTTTGAATTTAATTCATCGGAATTTACTTATGTCATGTGGATGACATATTCTTCATTAAATCAGTTGGACTCCTTAAGCATAATAGCTTACTCGGGCAATCCATGATGTTTGTTCTTCCCCGAATGGTGAGTATATCACCAGATGGGGATTTTTAATTTCGATAAGTTTCTTACTGCAGACAAAGTGGATTTGGTTTTGGACTAACCAATCCATGTCTAAGAACATATCGAATCCCGTATGATTTATAGATAAAAAGATTATCAAAGACAAATTGCTTCGTGAAGGATATATCATATGTGAAACCATCTAGATTGGCCACTTAATTTTATAAATAATATTTAAGCCTTGAAAGGGCAGAATTAAAGTTGTTTTAAATTTACAATCGATGAAGCTCTAACTAGCTCCAGAGTTTAAAATAAGCTTTTAGAAAATAAATCATTTACGGGAAACATATTCGTAATGATATGTTTTGAACTGCTTCTGCTGCAGCAGATTGGAAGGCTTAAGCATTGCCTTTCTTGCCATCAGTGGCCTTATTCTTCCCGTCAGTCGCCCTCTTTGGGCAACTGGTCTTTATATGCCCTTTCTCGCCACATCCATAGCAGGTGGCGTCTTTCAAGTCTTTACATTAATGAGACTTGTGATCCATCTTCTTACAGATGCCACATCCCTTGGTATGCTCACGGAAACATTTTCCGAAGTGTTGATTCCCACAGGTTTTACATTCGGGTTTTGCCTCATTCGGCTTGGACTGGTTATAATTCGAACCAGTCTTACCCATTTTGTAATCCTTACTTGGGGTATCATCACGCTTTCGCTTATGATCCTCCTCGGCCTTAATCGCCCTTGCTCTTATCTCATCTTCAGTAAGAGAAAGAGCCAGATCCACATCCAATCTAAAAGTTGCAGGTTTGGAGGATTTAACCATCCCTTTGATTTCTAGAGCGAGCCCTCCAAGAAACCGTGCAATGCGCTTAGACTCGAGGGTAATTAAATACGACACGAGTCTTGATAAAGAGTTGTATTCAGATACATAGGCTCGACACTCGAGGCCTTTCATGGTCAGCCTTAGAAAGTCAGATTCAACTTTCTCCATCTCATGAGGTGGGCAGTAAGTCTTGCGGATCAATTCCACGAACTTAGACCAACTTAGGTTGTACATTGCAACCTTGCATGTGGATTGGTTCAGTGCCTTCCACCAAGTCAGAGCATCCTCTTTGAAGGATTGGGACACGTATTTAACAGTGTCCTTGGCGGCACAACTGCTTGTATCAACTACGGTTTCTATTTCATCCAGCCACTTTAGAGCATCAATAGCTCAAATCTCACCCGTAAAGTCACGGGGTTTATATGTACACCCCTTCTTAGAGTCGTGAGACTCAGCTTTCTTGACACTCTGCTCACTTTTAGTTAAGGAGAAATGAGACCTTTCAGTCTTATGAGTATTAGAATGGGGTTTAGAAACATAGTCCTCTTTATGTACTGATGGCTTTGGCCCTTTAAGTGTGGCCATAAATCCAGCCAGGGCTTTACCGACTTCATCGGCAACTATGGATCGAAGACGATTCTCTTCGTTACTTGATTTAGGTCCTTAGTGAGCATACTCTACTTGTCATTCTCTAGACCATTCTATCATCACATTGGTAGATCATTAGACTCCCGCCATCTTCAGATGCGAGCAACATTCTACTAAAACGTTCATTAAGATTAGTAACGTTAAAATTAATAAACCCCCATACTATAGTACAAGGCTTTCTACAATACTTGTTAACATAAGTAATTCACTAACCATACTGGTATTTTGCCAATTCATTTGGGGTAACGTGCATTCACACGATAACCTATGTGTTGTTTACAACACTTTCAACCATGCTAGACCGTTAACATTCATAATAACTTACTGGAACATACAACCAAGTCTTGAACCAAACACTTTATCCTTTAAAACCGTGAGCTTTGAATACCACTTGTAACACTCTAACCCATTTTAAAGAATATTTTAATAAAAGGATGATTTGGTCCCATGTTTTTTTACAAATAACTTACTCACTTGTGTTAACCGATAACCCAGACGAACTGACAAAACAAATTATACACTTGATCTACATTTTACTATATTGAAGCTTTTAAACCCGAAAGCTTTGCCATGAAACGTCTCCAAAGAGATACTGGTTTAATAGTGTTCGGTTCTTCGCGTGCTTGGTCGTCAGTCTGGTTCTCGTACTTGAGATAGCCTATCATAAACACTAGAAACAATTAGTGTTTAAGTTAAATTGTCAAACATTTTGTAATAAAAAAATTAAATGAAAAGATTAAACACAATAAATTTCATCCAAACATGTTTTTATTTCAACCCCCTACCCGGACGGGTCAGGTTTCCACCCGGTCGTGTTAGCTGAAACGTGTCTTTTTCTCAACATCCTTACCCGGGCGGGGCGGGTCTCCACCCGGTCGTGTCAGTTGAAACGTGCCTTTTTCTCATCACCCTTACCCGGCCGGGTCAAGTTTCCCCCAGACCGTGTCAGCTAAAAACATGTTTTTTTAAATCACATTTTCGATTCGAAGTTAGTTACCTAACCGACCCGTTAGGAGGCATTCTGCATTCTAGTTCATGCCTCCTACTGTCTTATCAATATTCAAGTTGTTTCTACCAACCACAACTCGAATTATGGTTGGTTACGTTAGACAAACCTTAACTTTTCATTATTTTATACCAGTATAACATTTTACCCAAAACGACCCGTTAGGAGGCTTTAAGACATAAAGCTCTCGCCTACCATTTTTACGTCACCGAAATGATCAACCCAATTATAGGACTCCTTTTTAATCTACCCTTAGGAGTAGTTTGCCCGATTCATCATCCGAGGGCATTTTAGACCTTTTTACCACCGTAGAAACTTTAAAGGTTTAGATTAAAACTAGCGAGCACTTTTAACTCGTTATCCCATCTAAATTTGTTATGTCCCTAAGAACATAAGGTGTTGTTTGTTTTTGCAGAAGTAAAACGTCTGCAGTCTGCGGACCACATCAGCAGACATCTGTAGTTGAAGAGGTGGACCAAACCTCTATAGTTTGCAAGAAGAAGACTGTTTGTTTTTTAACTTCTCAATTACGTTCCGAATTTTTGCGTGATAGGAGAAGGACGCCACACGTGGCGCTGACGGTGAAGTTCTAATAATCGTTCCTCTAAACACAATCGTGGCCGTTGGTGACATATCTGATTTCAAATACTCGGGACTTTATCTCTGGCAGCTGCACCGAGCATAATTGCTGAACAGAGATGAGCATCAGCTAGTAATTCTTCATTGTTTTCATATAGATTCGTGTGGATCATTCTGATGCCTCCGACTTCTATCACGGCGGATCCTTTTTCAACCCTAGCGTTACCTCCACGGTCGCAGATCACGATTTTCCGGTGACAAGTGAGGCGTTTAGTTTACCAAAATAATAGTACTGACCACCGTAATCCACTGCGTAAACTAACGGATACTGAACATCTCTGAGTCCGTCACCGGGGTACAACGACATGCCGCCGTAAACTCTACCGTCACCAAGAACAACATCCGCCGGAAACTCTCTGTCAATAGTAGAAGCTCTGATTGTGAAAATCCACGGAGCGATGTTGACAGCCGTATAAGCACCTGGACCGGAGTTTCCTGGCTCGGCGGCGGTCTGTGGAGAATGGAGGAGGCTCGGCGGCGGTCTGTGGAGAGTGGAGGAGGCTCGTCGGTGACGCTGTGGAGGTTGGCGGGGGTGGGAGGAGGAGAAGGGTGGAGGAGATGGTCTAGGGTTTGTGTGGGTTCTCTGTGTTTTCAAAATGTGGATGAGAAGAGAGTTGCAGGCCTAAGAAGACATAGATCCATGTATGCACCAAAAAGAGGTCACGCAGACCTTTTTTAATGAAAGGTCTTCGAGAAAACAAACTCACTGCAGACTCAAACGTCTGCGCGTGGTCTGCGTGGGATAGACATAAGAGGTTTTGAAGAGCTTTTCACAAAAAAAAAAAAACAAAAACAAAAAACAAACACCCCCCTAAGAGTTTCCAATCATTTAGTGTTTTTAAAACTCATTTAGTCTTATTTTTCGCATCGGGGACATGCCATTGGCCATAATGGGCGTTTTACCCAAATACTAGATATACCTCACTTGAGATGATCAAGTGTCCACCCTTGATTCAACCAACTCTAGTCGGACCATAAGCCTTCACCACAAGTTTAACCCGTTAGCAATACCTTGTGATTCTATTTTCTAGTTCGTGGGAATACATGCCCATAAGTTATGCTTACATGTAAGCACGAAACTTAACAACAAAGCATTAAATATCATTTTCAAATGGTGATAACATCGCCATTTGACCCATTTGCCCAAAATGACCTTTTTACCCGTTTCTTGGCTTACCATTTTTACATATTGATATAACCAAGCATTGTTTATTGCAAAAAGGTATTTACTTACCATCTTACCCATTTGACCCGTTATGGTTTAGACCATATTGTCACGTTTCTAAAATTCTTTATTTTACTCGTTTGATCCGCTATGGCTTACGATATAAAGTATTCTTTTCAAAACTCATTGTTTACCACCAAAATATGGTTTCTTACCATTTTATTCATTCGACCCATATTGATTCACGTCATAACGTTTTATTTCAAAAACTCATCTAATTCTTTGATCATCTTGTTCTTAACCAATTACATAAGTAGAGGTTCTATTTTTAAAGGGTGTAAGCTTTACTTACCTTGCGCCTGATCTTGTTTTCTCGCGTCTTTAACCCACTTGACCCATTCCTTTCCGAGCTCCCACCTAGCTTGTCAAGAGACAAACTATCACATAACATCCACAAGATGGTTAGATTAGTCATCCTACATCATGACTGACCATCACACCTTATGGACCTTTTTACTGCATTTCTCATTCGATTCTATTATCGGTCAAAAGTCAAACTGCCAATTGACACACGTAATTGCAATAACAAGTCAATAAACTCATTTAGCTATTTTATCAAATACTTGGTAGGCGTCCAACCAAAGTCACCATGTATGAACAATTCAACAAGTTCATACATTTTTCAATATTTAACTAACCTAACTTCTTCGTTTGTTCAAGCAAGATATCAATTTAACCATACAAGGGTTTAGGTTTCATGCATAGGTCAAAACTCACTTCATTGTATGTATGAATACTAACCAAATCTCTAATATGTTTAAGTAATTCACACATACGAACAAGTATGATGATCATAAACACTTATATAACATCAATTTCATCATACCATCAAAACCCAATTAACATCAAGAATCATCACTAAACTATTAGAGATGACGAAATAGCACATGTAATTGCACTTAACCATTCATGCAAGACAATCAAGTTCTTAATTTTAGCACAAACAACCTATTACAAAATGATAAGTGCCAAACCCATAGTTATCGACTTCAGATCGAAATTTCTTCTTGTGGGTTATGAAAGATATATCCCAGAAAGCCAAATTTCAGCCCAATCCAACGGTCGGATCTCCGGGAAAATCGAATCTAAGGGACTTAGTTTTTATAAAAACGCAAATACGTTCTGCTATGAAAACAAGTTTAAATCTCGAACTTAAGAGTTCTATTTTACATTTCCACTGTTTTAAAGTGATCATCAATGTGTTATAAGCCTTCTATGCAAAAAACAAGATGATCCAACGGTCAGATTTCTCAGATCGGTCTATTCTTTACAACGTGCAAATGTTAAACAATTTGGACAGATTTGTTTTCAACTCCATTAACGACTAAAATCAAAGGTTTAGGCAAATCAAAGCTTACCATTGCATTTGTAGCGTCATAAAACACCACCAAGGGTCACCCTTATCTATCTAGTTCCTTTTCTCTCTCTTATTTCTCTCTCTAACTCTAGGGAAATCTGATACAAATGAGCATAAAAATGCCCTTTTATACATAGAACTTTTGGCTAAATGCATAATACACTCCTCATGGTTGGTGTTTACAACATTGGCTCTTCAAGTTCTGTTAAGTCACAAGTTGAGGTAGCGGTATTGCCTTGAAGCAAATTTAACATATTTCTTGATGTATTTATATATTACTAAAGAAGTACTCCGATAAAATATATTGTTATCCATCAAGTTTTTCCCTCATAAATAACTTCTAGCGACTAACAAATATCATTTTATAAATACACCCGAAAATAGGATGAGGATGTTACACCTTAACCATTACCTGGGGCGTTATGACGATGACGTGGAGAAAAATGACCCTTAAGCGGCATTAAACATTACGAATGGTCTAAGAGTGTTTTATATTGAGTTCCATTTATAACAGTTGTTAGTACTTGTTACTTCTAACAACCTACACAAACATATCGCATTCTCATCTCATCTCTGTCACGCTATATGCAAAATCATTATCTACAAACCTTAATGTAAAAAGAAACACATACACAAATCTGGAATGGGGCACATTAAGCCCATTCATGAAACAAATGTATGGACACAATGAATGTTTTAACATGAACCAAAACCTTAGCTAATTTGGTTGTTCAAAACCAACAAACACTATAGTCAAATCAAACCTAAATCAGTTTGTTCCAAATTTGGGTAGAGTTAATCAACTTAAAACCATGAACTTGTTTATTATTCCATCCTTACTCTTAATTAAGTATACATAACAATATCTTGTAACACAATCAATAGACATTACTAAATATGTATTCTACCTTTTATGGGAATTATTTTAAAAACACAAATATCTGTGTGGATAATCACGAAGTTTGGTTATTCTTTCAATCTTTCTTGATGGTCTAGTTGGTTTTGCTTAACACATGTTTAGCATTTGAGGTTTGAAACAACATGGAATGTTAGTATGGAGTGTAATCTAACAAAGCAATGAATTGAATTATAACATATATGGACAAGTACACCATACAACACATTAAAATATGTCAAACATATAAAAGGAAGTAGTAGTGATTTTCTTTATCTCATTTTTGACAACAATTACGATAAGATTGAATATACTATTAATGGCATAACTCTTACCTACAAACATTCCATGTTTGGTCAACATGGTCTTATCATGTTAAAAAAAAAAACTAAATGAAAACCAAACTTATTAAACAACATTATAAATACAAGTAACTATTGATTTCAAACTATTACATTATTTCGACAACCTACACCAACAAACCACGTTCTGTTGGGATTGAACCCTATCAGAGGAACAGATAATGTAAAGCCAAAACTGGATCAAAGCAGTGGATCCAGAATAAGCAGACGTTTACAGTTGGTTCATGCAAATCTCTCCCCTTGAAAGTGGTTTCATATCTGCTGACCTCCTATCTGCTGATCATACTAAGTGCTGACCTACAACTGCTGCTTTATATCTACTGACCAAAGTCAAAGACTGATGGAAGACCAAAGCTCTGTTGACTCTATCTACTGCCTTGGGTCAAGTACTGCTGATCCGGACAAGCACTGCTGGGTTCACAGCAGTGGAAGGATGCAGCAGCAGTTTAAGTGTCTTTTATGTAATGTAATGTAATGTAATAGCAGTAGTTTAGTACATCAGTGTTTATAGATCAGTAGTTAGAGTTTGTTAGGAGGTTAGATGTCACTTTCATGGTGACGTCAGCTAAGATGCTCAGTGGTTTGCAAGTGCCTATAAATAGTTCAGTACTTTGTACTGTTCTATTAGCTCTTTTGATCAATCGTCTTCTTTGCACGAACAAACTACTGAGCTCTGGCTGAGGGGGAGTTTGCATTCTTACATCAATCATTGTAATCGTTGTTGAAACAAATTCAATCATTCGGTTCTTTGTGAAAAGATGTTTGATAAAAGTATTACTCTCGTTTGATTGTATGCAAAGTTTGCTTTCATCTTATTTCCGCTGCACAACTCTTTCATTTCCATCTTAATTACAAACGTAAAATACAATCAAAAAGAAACTCAGATCCAACAATTGGTATCAGAGCTTGGACAGTCAAATTTGATTTAACAATCATTTTGACGTAAATAGTTCAGCTCATAATAGTTGATACTGATCGTTTGTTCATCCGTTGAAAAACAGAGCAAGGATAAATCACCATTAAAGTTGATTTCTCAGTGTCTGTAAAACAACAAGAATGACGTCACAATCTCAGGATGATAAAAACAACATCGGCTCACTTTTTAAACCACCTATGCTAAAAAGAAATGAGTACAACATCTGGCAGAGGAGGATGGGTCACATCCTCGCTCAACAAAGCACAGGTTGTTGGAGGTCTGTCACCTTTGGTCCTCATGTTCCTTCAGTGCCAAGCGCTGAAGATGCTAAAAAGTTCGTTCCAAAACCAGTTGAAAATTACACCGAAACAGATTTTCAAAAGATCGAACTAGATGCTAAAGCGTTTAGCATCATAGCATCAGCGCTGCCCAATGAAATATATGCTGGACTGTTACATTGTAACAGTGCCAAAGAATTGTGGGACGCACTTAAGGAACAGTTTGGAGGTACTGAAGAAGTCATAGAAAACAATAGGGAAATCCTGAACCAACAGTACGAAACGTTTTGTCATGTTAGAGGTGAATCACTGACTCAACAATTTGAGCGATTTAGTTGTCTCATCAGTGAACTGAGGCTTGTTAATACCACTTTTACAAACTCAACTCAAAACAGCAGGTTCCTCAGGTCACTGCCCGAAAAATGGGACACTATAGCCTTTGTCACCAGAAATTCACCTGAGTTCAAGGATCTGACCTTGACCCAACTCCATGGTCGACTCCTGACCTACGAAAGGGAGTTGAACCAGAAAAGGAAGTTACAAGAGTCAGGAAAAGCCGTTGATGATTATACATTCGGTAACACTGCTCTTTTGGGTCAAGAAGAATCTGGGAGCAGTGGTAAGGACCAGGGTTATGATCATTTCATTGACATAACTGCTGGAGCCAACTTTAACAACCCTGATCCTCACTCTGCAAGTTATGCATTCACTGCAAACGAAAACCAGATGTCAGATAATTTAAGCTTTGAATTAAATGATTTGCAACATTTTGATCCCACTGATTTAGAGGAAATGGACATCCTGCACCAACTGGCTTTGCTAAGTGTTAGAACTAGCAAGTTCTACAAAAGAACAGGGAGAAAATTCCCAGGTTTGAATGGGAATCTAAGGGTTGGGTTGGATAAATCGAAAATCAAGTGCTACAAGTGTAATAGGTTGGGACATTTTGCTAGGGAATGTAGGAGTCAAAATACTGGTCCCATAATTACTCATCCTAGCTCAAATCCTAGACCTCAAAACCAAAACACTGTGCATTATGCCCAATATGCCCCAGCAGCACAAGTAAACACTGCTCACTATGCTGCTGCTCCTGTGCCAGTACATTATGTCCAAACTACTGTTCCACAAATCCAATATGTTCAAACCCCTGTTCCACAGGTACAAGTGCAACCTGTTGCACCTCAAACCACTGCTCCAGCAGCAACACAACCAGATCAACAAAGCTTTTTCACTCAAGGGTTTGTTGACTGGAGCAGTATGCCTGATGATCTTTGTGATGAAAATTTTGCACTCTATGCTTCTAATGATTCTTCACATGATGAGTTTTGTTTGATGGCACTAGAGTCAATACAGGAGGGGGTTGAAGCTGAGGAGGAACAGCAGTACTCTGAAACAGTGGAAGAGGTGATTGAAGCAGTGATTACTGCTGTGGCTGATGAAGTATTGTTGGAAGAAAGTTCAGGTACTCTGATTGAACCAATGATAGATCCATGGTCCATAGAGGACAAAGAAGAAGAGAAAGAAGAAAAGGTTGGTGAAAAGAAGGTAAGAGCTGATGATGATAAAGATCATCAATGTGATTGTGCAATGATGGCAGCTGCCAAGGGAGCTTCTGCATGCTTTGATAGTCTTTGGTATGTAGATAGTGGAGGCTCCAGGCACATGACAGGATGTAAAGCCCTCCTCAAAGACTTTAAAATCCATGGTGGGGGTGATATATCCTTTGGGAATAATAGTAAAGGGAAGGTTCTGGGGTCTGGTACAGTGCAATCTGGAAATGTAAAGTTTGAAAATGTCAATCTAATAGACAATCTAAAATTCAACCTTCTGAGTGTGTCCCAAATGAGTGACAAGGGATTTGGGTCATTCTTCACAAAAGACTGTTGTAGGATTGTTGGACCAGAAATGGTCAAAAAGATTGAAGCAATAATTAAATCTGGTCATACTAAACTTGTTGCTCAAAGAAGTGGCAATGTTTATGTTGTTGACATGTCAAAAGAGTGTCCCAGAGCTGATGCCTGTCTGTTCTCAGCTGCCTCTAACAAAGAGACAGAACTTTGGCACAGAAGGCTGGGACACACAAATCTTAAGACAATCACAGAAATTTCAAAAAATGGGTTGGTGAGAGGCCTACCACAAAAATTGTTTTCATGTCCTGAACATTGCATTTCCTGTTTAAAAGGAAAACAGCATAAAAGTTCTTATAAGTCCATTGAAGAGTCCAAAACAACCAAGTGTCTGCAAATGCTACACATGGATTTGTTTGGCCCAGTTCAAGTCATGAGCCTTAAAAAGAAAAGATATTGTTTGGTTATTGTTGATGACTTTTCTAGGTTCACGTGGACTTTCTTCTTGCACTCAAAAGATGAAACTGCAGGCATTTTGCAAGACTTTGTAATACAGGTTGAAAAGCAATTTGACCTTCCAGTAAAAAGCTTCAGGAGTGACAATGGCACAGAATTCAAAAATAGGGAGTTGGATGCCTTCTGTGTGAAGAAAGGGATTGTAAGGCAGTACAGCATCCCAAGAACACCAGAGCAGAATGGGGTAGTGGAAAGGAAGAACAGAACTCTGATTGAGGCTGCCAGAACCATGCTTGCAGATTCAGGTTTGCCTTTAACTTTCTGGGCAGAGGCAGTAAACACTGCTTGCTATGTTCAGAACAGAGTTTTAATAAACCCCAGGCACAAAAAGACTGCCTATGAAATTCTGTATAAAATTAAACCACTGATCTCATATTTCAAAGTGTTTGGCTGCCCATGCTTTATTTTGAATTTAAAAGATTCCATTTCAAAATTTGCAGCCAAAATTGATTGTGGTTATCATCTGGGATACTCAACCACTGCCAAGGCCTACAAAGTGTTTAATACACGGACCAAGGCAGTGGAGGAGACTTTGAATGTTAAGTTCAATGAACTTTCATCAATTAAAATCCCAGCAAATCCTGCAGATCTGTTTGATCTTGAAAAATTCACTTTTGAAAATACTGCTGTCAAGACTAACAGTGCAGGTCCATCAGAGGATACAACACCAGACTATGGGTATGAAATCATCATCCCTCAAAAGTCTGCCACAAAGGGAAAAGCATCAGCTGTTCAAAACAGTTGTCAAAGCTCTACCACTGCTACCTCAACAATTGTTGACCAAAGTAGCCCATCAACCACTGCTTCCACATCCTCAAACACTGCTGACAAAAGTCCTCAAACAGTGGATAAAAGCCAGCAGTTGTCCACCTCATTACCTCCTATTCCCCCACCTTTTGAAACCACTGCTGGATCATCAAAGTCCCCAGCAGTGGTTAGCTCAGATGATACACATTTGCAGCCTTCACCAACCAATGCCATCATACCATACCAAGGAGATTTAATCTTCTTGAGATCTCATCCACCTGATCAAATCATTGGCAACATAAATGAAGGGGTGCTCACAAGAAGCCAAACCCAAAACATTTGTCTTTTTGCTGGTTTTCTATCACTCCATCAGCCAGTCAAGTACCAAGAGGCACTGAAAGACAACAGCTGGGTAGAAGCTATGCAAGAGGAGCTCCAACAGTTTAAAAGACAACAAGTATGGGAGCTTGTACCACTGCCAGAAGAGGTTAGTCCCATTGGCACAAAGTGGGTCTTCAAGAACAAAACTGATGAAAGGGGTATTGTTGTCAAGAATAAAGCCAGGCTTGTGGTTCAAGGTTACAGACAGGAAGAGGGGATTGATTATGATGAAACATTTGCCCCTGTTGCAAGATTAGAAGCAATTAGACTGTTCCTAGCCTTTGCTGTCAACCACAATATGAAGGTGTTTCAAATGGATATCAAAAGTGCTTTCCTCTATGGTACAATTCAAGAAGAGGTGTATGTTTGTCAACCTCCAGGTTTTGAGGATTCATTTTATCCAGATCATGTCTACAGGCTAAACAAAGCCTTGTATGGCTTGAAACAAGCACCAAGAGCCTGGTATGAAACTCTTTCCAACTTCCTACTCTCAAATGGTTTCAAAAGAGGTACCATTGATAAAACACTGTTTTTAAAATGGAGAGGGAAGGATTTAATGATTGTCCAGATTTATGTGGATGACATTATTTTTGGAAGCACATGTAACTCAATGTGTGAAGAGTTTAGAGAACTCATGACAGCTGAGTTTGAAATGAGTGCAATGGGTGAGCTGCAATGCTTTCTTGGTCTCCAAGTACAGCAATTGCAAAATGGAACTTTCATTCATCAAAGCAAATATGCTAAAGAACTTTTAACCAAATTTGATATGAATGATTGTAAACCATGCAGCACACCCATGGCAACAAATAAGCTGGTCATGTCTGATGACAAAGACGAGCTGATTGACTAAACACTTTATAGAAGCATGATTGGGTCTTTATTGTACCTAACTGCATCTAGACCAGACATCATGTTTGCAACATGTGTCTGTGCAAGAAGTCAATCAGCTCCCAGAAAATCAAATCTCATTGCTGTAAAAAGGATCTTCAGATACATAAAAGGTGCTCCCACACTTGGTATCTGGTATCCAGCTAATGGGAACATCAAGCTTTCAGGTTTCTCAGACAGTGACTTTGCTGGATGTCACACCACAAGGAAGTCCACATCAGGAGGGTGCCAGTTTCTAGGTGACTGTTTAGTTTCTTGGCAAAGCAAAAAGCAAGCAGCTGTTTCGACATCCACTGCTGAAGCAGAATACATTGCTGCTGCAAGCTGTACAGCCCAACTCCTGTGGCTTCAAAATCAGTTGCTGGATTTTGGTATCACTGCCTTAAAGACACCACTCATGTTGGACAGTCAGGCAGCAGAAAATATCATCAAAAATCCAGTTTCCCACTCAACCACCAAACATATTGACATCAGACATCACTTTGTGAGGGACTGCTATGAAAAAGGTTTGATTTCTCTGCATCATGTCCCAACTAAAGACCAGCTGGCTGATGTGCTCACAAAAGCACTTGATACAGCCACTTTTGAAAGTTTGGTCTCTAGGATTGGGATGCTGAACATGGAATAACAAGCAACATCTTGTTTTTCTATGAATAAAAGTAACAAAATGTTTTCAGAAAATCAAAACTCCATCCTTAAAAATAGTTAAAAATGAAATTTTTTCATTAAGTCCTTAAAAGTCTGCCACTAACCACTGATTGTTCAAAAGTCTGCTATACTTCAAAAGTCTGTCCACTGCTGAAAGTCAACCCCTGCTCTCTCATTATTTTGATAAACTCTGTTGTTCAAAAGCAGTGTCTTATCCACTGATATGCTATCCACTGATAGTAAAAATCATCCACTGCTTTCATACCACTGCCTTCATCAGTCACTTTCAACAAAAGTACTGTCCTTCACTTTCAACAGGGGTTGTCACGTGGACAATACATATTGGTCAGACCTTTTGTAACGGCTGCCACCTCAGCATTCACTTTCTTCCCTATAAAATCCCCCACTCACCACCAAAACAGGGTTTTACTGTCGAATTGAATTCTTAAAAATTCTCTTCTCAAAGCAGTTTTTCTTCACATTTCTTCACAAATTTCTTCGATCAATCATCATCAAAATGACAAAATCAAAGAAATCTTCAAAACCCTCTTCCAAATCTTCATCGCAAACAGCCTCTCAAAAGGCAATCTCCACTGAAATTCCACACAAACCATCTCACAATCTCCTGGGTATTCTCACAAAACCAGGAACCACAAAAGATTTCGATTCCATCATTGATCTCATGGCAAAATCAAAGTACAAAACCTTGATCACTGCCGATGCACCAATCTATTTGGCGACCCAAAGGGAGTTCTGGAAAAATGCAACCCTTGAAAAACAAGGCGACATTGCAACCACCATAAACTCTTATATAAAGGGTAAAGCTGTCCAAATCACGCCACAATCCATTTCAGAGGTCTTTCAACTCGGTGATCAGGAAGGTAAAATTTCTTTCACTAAAAACGAGTTAAAAATTGACTTCATTGAGAGAGGGTATGAAGCCAAAATGATGAAGAAAATAACCTTAGAAAAAGGTTATTTTCCTTCTGCAACCAGATTTTTATTTCATACCCTCCTACTATGTGTTTCAAATAAAACCACTTCTTTTAATGAAATCCCTTTAAAGATTCAAAATCTGGGATATGCTATTCTTCAAGGAGAAAATTTTAACTATTCTCGAGAAATTTTTAAAGATTTGGTTAATAATGTTGAAACAAAATCATTCTTACTGTTTCCAAGGTTTTTAAGTTACTATTTTTCAAAGAAATTCAGTAAGGATGATTTAACTATAATAAATCAGGGTGCTCCTACTCAAATAAACAGTTTAACTACTGAAACTTTTTCAAGGATGTTAGCACCCTGCAAAACACAAGCAGAGGTGCCTGAGCAGATTTTAGTAGTTACAACTGCTCCTCAGGTATCTGCTGCTGAGCCCACTGCTCAAGGTGATCAGAGCAGCAGCACAACTGCTTTGAAACCCACACCTACAATCACCAAAAAGCCAACAAAAAGAAAAACACAAAAACCCCCCAAAACCATCAAAAAGGCATCTCTGGAGGATGAGATACCAGAGCTTCTGCCAGTGACAACACAAAAGTCACAAGAAACCACTGCTGCTTCTTCCTCACAGCAGTTGGTACAAATATCTCCACCCATAACCAAAACTCCTCCTGTTTCTTCACAAAAAGAACAGGTTGTACAAATAGGGTCTCCACATCATGATGCTCTGGAAACACTCGTTTCTATCATCCACAGTCCAATGCCCGGGACACATCCTACTTCTACACCAACCATCACATCCACATTTCCCTCACCAATAAAACCACTGTTGGATGCAATTGATTTGAACCAGGCATTATCCAGTCCTTCTCAATCACCTATTAATGAGAATATACCTCAACAACTGACTGGGTCTGATGTATCAATCTTTGCTAACCCACCAACACAACCTGAGGAGGTTACACCCCTTGAGTTACAAGTAACTGTTGGTGGTAATCCAAGTGAAGCAGCCACTACAACTGTTACACCCACTGGGTTACATTTGGACAGTGGTTACATTCATAAGACTTCCTTGGAGGCAATTCCTTTTATAGCACCTCTGTCAACCACCAGTGGATTTATTTATCCTACTGGCAACATCAAAAGGTTGTCAAGTGTTGAAGGAAGAAGACCCCAGTACCAAGAAAAAGGGGCATCAGTGGTTAATGTTTGGAGTATATTCCCTACATCTACCACTGATAAAACCACTACTAGTGGGAAATCAGATGATCCCATTAACTTGGGTGATGGTTTAAAGTACCAGAAATTGACGGATCGTATTGCAAAGCTTGATAACTCTGTTGCAGAACTCAAAGATATGCTACAACAGGTGTTACAAGTTCAGAAGGTACAAACAACTGCTGTTCCACCTCAAGCACATGCTCCACAAAGGACACCTGCTACAAATGAGCTCTGGAATCTATTTCAATCTTTTCTCCAACAACAAGCACAATTAGCAGATCAGCAACATGAAGAACATGTCCAACAGCTGAGAAATGCAATGGAGTCAAGATTCAAGAACACTCAGGCTGACTTAAAGGCTCTCAAAACTCAGATCTTGCACACCACTGGCACTGCTCCTCCAACTGTACGTTTCATTTATGACCTCCCAGAAGATAATGCCAAAAAGGGGGAGAAAATTAAGGAGTGGAAAAGGAAGGGTATAGAAGATGGTCTTTATATTGAACCAGAGAATTCAAACATGACCAAAAAGATCCCTTTGCCAGATGGTAGCAAGAAGATTGATGTGACAACAAATGCACTAGCAGAAGCTATTGCAAGTGTAAAGAAAGATAGAGAGGCCAAAAGGAAAGCCAGGGTGGACAGAATGGATCATCCAGAACAGGGTACTTCTGGGTCAAGGGATCATGAAAATCCTGTTGAGGAAAAGAAGAAGCCTACTAGAAAAGTGAGGCAACCCAAATCCATTCCTATCAGACGTTCAAAGTCTGCTAAAAAACCACCACACAAAACAGCTGATGCAGCAGGAGTTACAAAAACCACTGCTTGCCAAACAGTTGTTCCATCAACACACACCACTTCAACACACACAACATCTACTGCTCTACCATCACCACCACCAAAAACAACACCTGCTGACACACAGCAGAAGACAGCAGATGTTATAACATCTGTTGTTATGACAGCAGTGGTTGAAACACCAGTTGTTTCAACAGCTGTTAGTCAATCACAATCCACTGCCTATACATCTACCACCACTGTTCCATCCAAAGCATCATCAGTCCCTCCTACAAAAAGGAGAAGACTAGTTCTCAAAGATGATGACAATTCACCATCACCAACATCTTCAAAATCTTTAGCTCTTGTCACAATACCAAAACCTGTTCCTCTCTCTTCAGTTCCAATGTACAAGCCCTTACCTCCTGCAGGTGTTCAATTTCCTCTTGAACTAGCAGCTGTTAGAGATGAAATAAAATCCTTCTACTATGAGGATGACCCTGCCAAAAGGAGGTTGCCATCAATAAAAGGATATCCTTGGCCTAAAAATGTTGATGAATACTTGGAAATCAAAGCCAAGCAAGCAGAGGATATTTCAAAAAGAAACACACAAGGGAAGTCTGACAAAGAAATCTCAAGAAATTATCAATATTTGCTCACACAAGTCAGATCCCTAGAGCAATTTGCAAAAAATGTTAGTCAACAAATTTCTGAAAGAGCAGCTGAATCTCTGAAGAAAGACTACATTGAAAGCATCATGGCTCACAAAAAGTACAAAGGAGAGAGATATATGTACAAAGAGTGGACTGTTCCTGAGCTTGAAGATGAAGCTGCAAGAATTCAAGACATGATAAAAAGGAAGGTCACTCACACTCCTCCTAACTGGGCAAAATTTAGAAAGAATGTACCTGACAAACAGGAAGAGCTGAAGAGGATGAAAGAGGAATTGGTAGCAGCTGATTATGGTAACAAAAGACAAGTTGCTAGATGGAAAGAAGATATGGTCAGGGCTACTTACAAAAGGTTGGAACAATTAAGAAAGAAAGATCCCACAGTTCCTCAAAAGCCTGACTATCCTGAAGCAGCTGGTTCAAAAAGAATTTCAAAGCTGCAAATCAGGAGATCCACAGCTCCAGTTGGTGCTACCATCTACAAAAGAAGGCCACACAAACAACTGATTGCTGAAACCATCAAAGAGTTAATGGAAGGTGAAGACCTTGGAAAAGAGGGTATAAAGAAAATGATTATGGAAACTCTTGGTTTGGATCAAACTGCAAGTACTGCTCAGCCAGTCATGAATAGGCCAGCCTCTCCAAATACTTCTGCAAATAAACATCTCCCAAGAAACCCACCAGGCTCAAAAATACAAAAGTGGGAAACTGATAAACAGACCTGCGTATTGACTTTGCTCAGGTCTGGTGGAGGAGTGGAGAAAATATCAAGGGAACAAGCTCTTGGCCTGAGTCTTGAAGATTTGCAGGATCTCCTTGATCTTCCACTCAGCAGGGATGATGAAGATACAGATGCCCTTGACTTTGAACTACAATTCAAAGGTCAGATAAGGGAGCTGTTGTTGAGGCAATAAAGATTTCCACAAATAATGAAGAGTTTTGGCATTATCTGTTCCAGGGGGAGATTGTTGGGATTGAACCCTATCAGAGGAACAGATAATGTAAAGCCAAAACTGGATCAAAGCAGTGGATCCAGAATAAGCAGACGTTTACAGTTGGTTCATGCAAATCTCTCCCCTTGAAAGTGGTTTCATATCTGCTGACCTCCTATCTGCTGATCATACTAAGTGCTGACCTACAACTGCTGCTTTATATCTACTGACCAAAGTCAAAGACTGATGGAAGACCAAAGCTCTGTTGACTCTATCTACTGCCTTGGGTCAAGTACTGCTGATCCGGACAAGCACTGCTGGGTTCACAGCAGTGGAAGGATGCAGCAGCAGTTTAAGTGTCTTTTATGTAATGTAATGTAATAGCAGTAGTTTAGTACATCAGTGTTTATAGATCAGTAGTTAGAGTTTGTTAGGAGGTTAGATGTCACTTTCATGGTGACGTCAGCTAAGATGCTCAGTGGTTTGCAAGTGCCTATAAATAGTTCAGTACTTTGTACTGTTCTATTAGCTCTTTTGATCAATCGTCTTCTTTGCACGAACAAACTACTGAGCTCTGGCTGAGGGGGAGTTTGCATTCTTACATCAATCATTGTAATCGTTGTTGAAACAAATTCAATCATTCGGTTCTTTGTGAAAAGATGTTTGATAAAAGTATTACTCTCGTTTGATTGTATGCAAAGTTTGCTTTCATCTTATTTCCGCTGCACAACTCTTTCATTTCCATCTTAATTACAAACGTAAAATACAATCAAAAAGAAACTCAGATCCAACAATTGGTATCAGAGCTTGGACAGTCAAATTTGATTTAACAATCATTTTGACGTAAATAGTTCAGCTCATAATAGTTGATACTGATCGTTTGTTCATCCGTTGAAAAACAGAGCAAGGATAAATCACCATTAAAGTTGATTTCTCAGTGTCTGTAAAACAACAAGAATGACGTCACAATCTCAGGATGATAAAAACAACATCGGCTCACTTTTTAAACCACCTATGATAAAAAGAAATGAGTACAACATCTGGCAGAGGAGGATGGGTCACATCCTCGCTCAACAAAGCACAGGTTGTTGGAGGTCTGTCACCTTTGGTCCTCATGTTCCTTCAGTGCCAAGCGCTGAAGATGCTAAAAAGTTCGTTCCAAAACCAGTTGAAAATTACACCGAAACAGATTTTCAAAAGATCGAACTAGATGCTAAAGCGTTTAGCATCATAGCATCAGCGCTGCCCAATGAAATATATGCTGGACTGTTACATTGTAACAGTGCCAAAGAATTGTGGGACGCACTTAAGGAACAGTTTGGAGGTACTGAAGAAGTCATAGAAAACAATAGGGAAATCCTGAACCAACAGTACGAAACGTTTTGTCATGTTAGAGGTGAATCACTGACTCAACAATTTGAGCGATTTAGTTGTCTCATCAGTGAACTGAGGCTTGTTAATACCACTTTTACAAACTCAACTCAAAACAGCAGGTTCCTCAGGTCACTGCCCGAAAAATGGGACACTATAGCCTTTGTCACCAGAAATTCACCTGAGTTCAAGGATCTGACCTTGACCCAACTCCATGGTCGACTCCTGACCTACGAAAGGGAGTTGAACCAGAAAAGGAAGTTACAAGAGTCAGGAAAAGCCGTTGATGATTATACATTCGGTAACACTGCTCTTTTGGGTCAAGAAGAATCTGGGAGCAGTGGTAAGGACCAGGGTTATGATCATTTCATTGACATAACTGCTGGAGCCAACTTTAACAACCCTGATCCTCACTCTGCAAGTTATGCATTCACTGCAAACGAAAACCAGATGTCAGATAATTTAAGCTTTGAATTAAATGATTTGCAACATTTTGATCCCACTGATTTAGAGGAAATGGACATCCTGCACCAACTGGCTTTGCTAAGTGTTAGAACTAGCAAGTTCTACAAAAGAACAGGGAGAAAATTCCCAGGTTTGAATGGGAATCTAAGGGTTGGGTTGGATAAATCGAAAATCAAGTGCTACAAGTGTAATAGGTTGGGACATTTTGCTAGGGAATGTAGGAGTCAAAATACTGGTCCCATAATTACTCATCCTAGCTCAAATCCTAGACCTCAAAACCAAAACACTGTGCATTATGCCCAATATGCCCCAGCAGCACAAGTAAACACTGCTCACTATGCTGCTGCTCCTGTGCCAGTACATTATGTCCAAACTACTGTTCCACAAATCCAATATGTTCAAACCCCTGTTCCACAGGTACAAGTGCAACCTGTTGCACCTCAAACCACTGCTCCAGCAGCAACACAACCAGATCAACAAAGCTTTTTCACTCAAGGGTTTATTGACTGGAGCAGTATGCCTGATGATCTTTGTGATGAAAATTTTGCACTCTATGCTTCTAATGATTCTTCACATGATGAGTTTTGTTTGATGGCACTAGAGTCAATACAGGAGGGGGTTGAAGCTGAGGAGGAACAGCAGTACTCTGAAACAGTGGAAGAGGTGATTGAAGCAGTGATTACTGCTGTGGCTGATGAAGTATTGTTGGAAGAAAGTTCAGGTACTCTGATTGAACCAATGATAGATCCATGGTCCATAGAGGACAAAGAAGAAGAGAAAGAAGAAAAGGTTGGTGAAAAGAAGGTAAGAGCTGATGATGATAAAGATCATCAATGTGATTGTGCAATGATGGCAGCTGCTAAGGGAGCTTCTGCATGCTTTGATAGTCTTTGGTATGTAGATAGTGGAGGCTCCAGGCACATGACAGGATGTAAAGCCCTCCTCAAAGACTTTAAAATCCATGGTGGGGGTGATATATCCTTTGGGAATAATAGTAAAGGGAAGGTTCTGGGGTCTGGTACAGTGCAATCTGGAAATGTAAAGTTTGAAAATGTCAATCTAATAGACAATCTAAAATTCAACCTTCTGAGTGTGTCCCAAATGAGTGACAAGGGATTTGGGTCATTCTTCACAAAAGACTGTTGTAGGATTGTTGGACCAGAAATGGTCAAAAAGATTGAAGCAATAATTAAATCTGGTCATACTAAACTTGTTGCTCAAAGAAGTGGCAATGTTTATGTTGTTGACATGTCAAAAGAGTGTCCCAGAGCTGATGCCTGTCTGTTCTCAGCTGCCTCTAACAAAGAGACAGAACTTTGGCACAGAAGGCTGGGACACACAAATCTTAAGACAATCACAGAAATTTCAAAAAATGGGTTGGTGAGAGGCCTACCACAAAAATTGTTTTCATGTCCTGAACATTGCATTTCCTGTTTAAAAGGAAAACAGCATAAAAGTTCTTATAAGTCCATTGAAGAGTCCAAAACAACCAAGTGTCTGCAAATGCTACACATGGATTTGTTTGGCCCAGTTCAAGTCATGAGCCTTAAAAAGAAAAGATATTGTTTGGTTATTGTTGATGACTTTTCTAGGTTCACGTGGACTTTCTTCTTGCACTCAAAAGATGAAACTGCAGGCATTTTGCAAGACTTTGTAATACAGGTTGAAAAGCAATTTGACCTTCCAGTAAAAAGCTTCAGGAGTGACAATGGCACAGAATTCAAAAATAGGGAGTTGGATGCCTTCTGTGTGAAGAAAGGGATTGTAAGGCAGTACAGCATCCCAAGAACACCAGAGCAGAATGGGGTAGTGGAAAGGAAGAACAGAACTCTGATTGAGGCTGCCAGAACCATGCTTGCAGATTCAGGTTTGCCTTTAACTTTCTGGGCAGAGGCAGTAAACACTGCTTGCTATGTTCAGAACAGAGTTTTAATAAACCCCAGGCACAAAAAGACTGCCTATGAAATTCTGTATAAAATTAAACCACTGATCTCATATTTCAAAGTGTTTGGCTGCCCATGCTTTATTTTGAATTTAAAAGATTCCATTTCAAAATTTGCAGCCAAAATTGATTGTGGTTATCATCTGGGATACTCAACCACTGCCAAGGCCTACAAAGTGTTTAATACACGGACCAAGGCAGTGGAGGAGACTTTGAATGTTAAGTTCAATGAACTTTCATCAATTAAAATCCCAGCAAATCCTGCAGATCTGTTTGATCTTGAAAAATTCACTTTTGAAAATACTGCTGTCAAGACTAACAGTGCAGGTCCATCAGAGGATACAACACCAGACTATGGGTATGAAATCATCATCCCTCAAAAGTCTGCCACAAAGGGAAAAGCATCAGCTGTTCAAAACAGTTGTCAAAGCTCTACCACTGCTACCTCAACAATTGTTGACCAAAGTAGCCCATCAACCACTGCTTCCACATCCTCAAACACTGCTGACAAAAGTCCTCAAACAGTGGATAAAAGCCAGCAGTTGTCCACCTCATTACCTCCTATTCCCCCACCTTTTGAAACCACTGCTGGATCATCAAAGTCCCCAGCAGTGGTTAGCTCAGATGATGTGTGTAAAATGCAACATATAAATTACATCAAATGAGGCATAAAACTAACCCTTTTTTAGTACTAATATTGGAAAAAGAGTGTTTTTGTCTTCCTTTTGTATTTTCAGGATTAAATGAGCTCAAAAACGCAAAAGAAGCAAAAAGACAGCTAAATCCAACATAAATACAAGAAAAGGAACATTAGTGGATTGCCCGAACCCTCAACGGCACCTTCCAAAGCAAAATAGAGAAAACAGAAGGCTGAACACGCCCCGTGCTCAGCCAGCACGGGGTCGTGCCCAAGAAGCAGCAGAAAAGACAAACCTATAGAAGCTTCTATTGCCCACCACGGGCCGTGCTCAGCGGACACGGGGGGCGTGCCGAAAGTACTGCAGGCGCATTAATTGTAATTGCGAATTACAATTAATGAAGAGAGAGAGTGTCAGACAGGCACGGGGCCGTGCCCAGCGGACACGGGGCCGTGCCCAGGCCTCTGTTCAGCCTATAAATAGGAGTGCTTGGTTTCATTGCAACTCATCCCTTGGCACACCACCTCTCTCACACTTCATCCACCACCCACCACCATCACAACACCATCATCCACCACCATCATCCATTGTCCATCATAGAGTGTGTGAGTCGTCTCGGGATCCAAGATTGATCGTAAGAGTTCTTGACAATCAAGGCCATGTTTGCCTAAGTCTCTTACATCACTTGGTGAAGACAAAGTGTCTAGTATAATACTTTTTATTTCTAATCTTTTGCACTTTTTATTTGGTTTTGTATTAATGACTTTAATAACTAGTTACTTATGTTGAAGGTGATCTTTCCTTATCGTTTGTCCGTGGTGTCTTGGCATTATTTTACTGTCTATATAAAATAAAGGATTTTCACCATTCATATCTCCACGGTCTATATGGAGGTATGTTGGCTACCTGGTAGGGGGTTAAGGGAACGGTTTGGTAAAGGTCTTGCCATTGTTCAGCGTTTAGAGGTCCTGCAATGGACCTGGGTCAAATTTAGTAGGACCTCCTTCAATACTTCACGGTATTGGATGGCGGGGGTCCAAACTCTTTGATCCCCTCATAAGTTAACTACTATTAATACTATAACCCGGCTATTTAGGACTGTATCCCTGCTGACTCAGACTACTTAGTCGAGGGTAACGTCACCGCCAAAAGCGGGGCCTACCACAATACTGCATTAATAACTTAATTCATTATCTTCCAATAATCCACCCCTTTAGGATTGTATCCCTGCTGACTCAAACTACTGGGGTGAGGGTAACGTCACCTTCAAAAGAGGGGCCTACTACAATAACTAAGATAATCTCTTAATTATGTGCAAAAGTGCGGAAATAATCAAAGGTTATACTAGATACGAGTCGGAACCAAGTGATTCATCTTGTCTATCTGTTTTTATTTTATTTTTATTTTCAGCATTTTAGTTAGTTTTTATTTTTCTTAGTTTAAAACATTTTTCCAACTTTTTATTTTGGTTAGACGTTGAGGATAAACCGGTACTAAAAGCTCTTGTGTCCTTGGACGACCTCGGTATCTTACCAACGCTATACTACACTCAACGATGGGTGCACTTGCCCATATGTGTGTTTAGTGTTAGTGAAATATCGTGTTTTATAAATTTAAAACTTGGCTAAAATAAGTGTTAAAAAGGGCTTAAAATATATACCTAAAATATACGACACTTTATCGCACATCAAGTTTTTGGCGCCGTTGCCTGGGACACAAGGATTTTAAGAAAGTTAGGAATCAACGGCCTAATTATCTTCTATTTTTCTTTTTATTTTTTAGGATTTTTCTTAGTTTTTCAGCTTCTGCAGAGCTCAGCACGGGCCGTGCCCGGTCAGACACGGGCCGTGCCCAGCATCATCACTGGCAGTTTTTATTTTCTGAGTTACAGAGAGCTGAACACGGGGCCGTGTCGGTGCAACACGGGGTCGTGTCCAACTCCCAGTAACTGGGAATCCAGAAAACAATTACTGTATCTCTCAACACGGGCCGTGCTCACTGAGCACGGGGCCGTGGTAAACATTCTGACCAGTGTTCTTTTCTGTTTTTGTTGCAGGACTCGGAACCCAGGCGCCACATTTGAACCTCCTACGTAGTGCATGAGCTCCAGTTCTAGTAGAGACATAAAAGAACCCCTAGAAGAACCCGAGCGCTTTCTCAGAAAAAGACTAAAAGCTAAAAATCAAGAGAAAGCTTCGGGGGACCCACTTCCAATGGCGGACCAACGTACCCTCATGGATTACCTACGGCCTACCGTAGGCAATCTTGGCGCTGCTATCAATGCACCGAATGTCGAGGCCAACAACTTCGAACTTCGGCCGCATTTGATACAAATGCTCCAAAACTCCGCAACCTTCCACGGGCTTGCGGACGAGGATCCCCATCTACATATTACTAACTTTTTAGAAATATGTGATACCTTTCGGATCAATGGAGCATCAAATGACGCCATCCGCCTTAGAATGTTTCCTTTCTCACTGAAAGACCGAGCCAAGGCTTGGCTTAACACCCTCCCAGTTGGATCGGTAAACACCTGGGATGAACTCGCCCAAAAGTTTTTGTATAAGTATTTCCCTCCTGCTAAAACGGCTAAATTAATGACTGAAATTAATACATACTCACAAGAGGATGGGGAATCCTTATATGAAACTTGGGAAAGGTTCAAGGAGCTTCTAAGAAAGTGTCCTCACCATGGTCTAGCGGTATGGCAACAAGTATCCACTTTCTACAATGGATTGTTGCCACACACAAGACAAACACTTGATTCAAGCTCCGGGGGACTCTTAGGTAATCGTCGCCCAAATGAAATATATAACCAAATTGAGGAAATTGCTCAAACCAATTTTCAATGGCACACTCCCCGAGGTAATAAATCTATTGCCCCGGGCGCCCATAAGGTTGATGAAAGCACCTCTTTACAAGCCCAAATCGAGGCCCTCTCTTCAAAAATCAAAAGGCTAGAAATGACAAAAACGGCCTCGGTTATGGCTTGTGAAGGGTGTGGTGGGTCACATGAAAATTGGAGTTGTATGAAAGAAGTAGATGAACAAACTGAAACGGTAAACTACATGGATAATAGACCTAGGCCGTCGGGTCCTCCAACGGGTACCTACAACCAAGGATGGCGTAACCACCCAAATCTTGGTTGGAGAGATCCCGGCAATAGTAGTAACCAACAAAATCAACGAACTAATTTTCAACAACCGCAAAATTTTCCTCAACAACAAGGTGGAAGAGAAAGGCTTGAAGATACTGTATCTCGCCTCATCTCTGACACTGAAAAGAAAAACGCGGATCGATTTCAACAATTGGAATCAAATTTCAGAAATCAACAAGCTAGCATTCAAAACGTTGAAAAACAATTAAATCAGCTAGCTCAAAATTTCTCCGAGAGACCGCAAGGCGCATTACCCAGTAATACCGAAACGAACCCAAAGGCACAAGTACATCTCATCACATTAAGAAATCGAACCGTGGGTCCCGAGGATGCTCCATTGACGCCAAGTGAAAGAAGCCATTCTAGTCAGCCTGTAACTCCTCCTGCACCAGAAAAAGCTTCTTCACCAAATCAAGAGCCCACCAAGACTCCTCCAATCCCGTACCCCGGTAGGTTAAATCGTCAAAAGACCGATGAGCAATTCGCAAAGTTCGAAAGCTTACTAAAACAATTGCATGTCAATATTCCTTTTATTGAGGTCCTAACCCAAATGCCTAAATATGCAAAATTCATGAGGGATTTCCTCACTCACAAAAAGAAAATTGAATCATTGCAATTAGTTAACTTAGGCGAAGAATGCTCAGCTCTAGTACTCAACAAACTTCCACAAAAGAAAATCGATCCCGGGAGCTTCACAATCCCTTGTTCGATTGGGAAGTCCCCCGTCCGAAATGCTTTAGCCGATCTTGGAGCTAGCATCAACCTCATGCCCACATCAATGTTCAAGCGACTCGGCCTAGGAACAACAAGCCCCACAAAGTTGAGCATACAACTCGCCGACAGGTCCGTCAAATTCCCACATGGTGTCGCCGAAAATCTGTTAGTCAAGGTTGACAAAATCGTCTTTCCAACCGACTTTGTCATCCTAGACATGGAAGAAGACACCGAGGTCCCCCTCATCCTCGGGAGGCCATTCCTAGCCACCGCCCAAGCATTGGTGGATATGAATGAGGGAACTCTAACATTGAAGTTTGGGAATGAGGAGGTGAAATTTGAATGTGGAAGGCGAGTAGAGGAAGAAGACCCGGTCAACTACATGAAGGTCATAGACTCAAGTTTGGATGACGCTCTCCGACGGTGTAACATGGGATGCAACACATCCCACTTGGGAAGCATATGACCAGGCTTTGGGTCTAGCCAAGGACCCTTATAAACGTGGCGCACCATGGAGGCATTCCACGGAACTATCCTTAGTTTAATTTAAATTAATTTTTATGTTTTCTAGTTAGTTTAATTTTCAGGAATAAAACACACTCATGGTGGTAAAGGATGAAAAGGGGGACGAGAAAAATGATCCCATGCACAAGAACAAGGCAACCCGACAATTTTCTCCCTTTCAGAAGGTTCAACACGGGCCGTGCCCAACCAACACGGCCCCGTGTTGAACCACCTGCAGAAAACGCCCAGTACAGGTAACTGGACACGGGCCGTGTTCACCCAACACGCCCCCGTGTCCGGACTTCTGTTTCTCTTATTTCAATTTTGTTACTGGCACTTGAACATGGGGCCGTGCCCGGATAACACGGGGCCGTGCTCAGTGCCCAGTAACACAAATTTTTGCTTTTTAAACACTATTTTACACATCTAATCAACCTAAAAATTTATTTTTGGGACACATTGAGGACAATGTGTAATTTAAGTGTGGGGGGGATGCTAAAACCTTGAATTTTGCAAAGTCCTAAATACAAGCCTTACACAAAACTCTATTGGAACCGCTAATCACCCCAAATTTTTTTCAAAAATTTCATTTTTTTTACTTGTCTAGGTTTAACTCGGGAAATTCAAGCTCTCAAAAAGGTTATATTTTTACAAATTTACAACCGATAGCGTAGTGATAAAAAGAACCAACATAAGAAAATTATGAAAAGGCATGACAAACTTATTTAAAATTTGATTATATATATTTGATCACATAAAAACCCATTCCCACAAAAGTGAGTTTTGAGCCTTTATTGAGCACTCAATTTCATACCATTTGACTAAATGCTCATTTTTCGTTTCTTGTGTGAATAGCCGCTTGGTTCTTACGACTCTAGAACTTGCCATGACAATACATTCCCGGTCCTTATCAACTTAAACCCGAGTAAGTAAATGATAGAGGCATTAGGACTAACCTTTTTCATTTCCACACCATTATTTTTCTTTTTTCTTTTACCACCTACCCAAAAATCCCCCTAGTTAGCCCCTTTGAGCCTAAACCTTTTCGTTTCATCACCCAAAACAAAAAACCATTTCACCCACCAAAACCTTTTTCATTTTTTACCCTTTATTTTAGTAACAAGTTCGGTTCTTCGTTAAAAAAAAAAAAAAAAAAAAAAAAAAATATGAAGCAAAAAGAAAATAAACAAACAAAGTAATCAAAAATAACTTTGTTTGAATAAAAGCTTCATCAAAAATAAAAGGTTGCAAAAATACGAAAACCGACACTTGTTACGCTTTTTAGCCCTTTTTCTACTAACCACTAACCCAACCACCTACCTTTAACCCTAGCCAACCCTTAACCCACAAAGTCCTCTTGATATCTACAAAGGTATAAAAGTTAAAAAGGAGGAGGATTGATTTCTTGGCAAGCCTATGGTAAGAGTAAGTTCCATGCCGCTCTCGAGTGATTCACTAAAAATACACCTTCGGCCGAGTGTGAGTGATTTCCCCCGCGAGGTATGTGAACTTGTATATAAATAGAATTTTAAAAAAGGCATGTTATGCCCAAATAAGTAATTTCTTTTATGAACAGTTCTAAATAAATCATTACGAATAGGAGTGTAAATAAATAAAAATAAAACCCTAAAAAGATCTTGGAAATCCCGACACTCTATGACAAGCCCAAAACCTTCTCTTCTACCTATTCCATTTGGGAGTGTAAGCCAAATATTAAAGAGTTTTGCTTGAGGACAAGCAAAAGTTCAAGTGTGGGGGTATTTGATGTGTGTAAAATGCAACATATAAATTACATCAAATGAGGCATAAAACTAACCCTTTTTTAGTACTAATATTGGAAAAAGAGTGTTTTTGTCTTCCTTTTGTATTTTCAGGATTAAATGAGCTCAAAAACGCAAAAGAAGCAAAAAGACAGCTAAATCCAACATAAATACAAGAAAAGGAACATTAGTGGATTGCCCGAACCCTCAACGGCACCTTCCAAAGCAAAATAGAGAAAACAGAAGGCTGAACACGCCCCGTGCTCAGCCAGCACGGGGTCGTGCCCAAGAAGCAGCAGAAAAGACAAACCTATAGAAGCTTCTATTGCCCACCACGGGCCGTGCTCAGCGGACACGGGGGGCGTGCCGAAAGTACTGCAGGCGCATTAATTGTAATTGCGAATTACAATTAATGAAGAGAGAGAGTGTCAGACAGGCACGGGGCCGTGCCCAGCGGACACGGGGCCGTGCCCAGGCCTCTGTTCAGCCTATAAATAGGAGTGCTTGGTTTCATTGCAACTCATCCCTTGGCACACCACCTCTCTCACACTTCATCCACCACCCACCACCATCACAACACCATCATCCACCACCATCATCCATTGTCCATCATAGAGTGTGTGAGTCGTCTCGGGATCCAAGATTGATCGTAAGAGTTCTTGACAATCAAGGCCATGTTTGCCTAAGTCTCTTACATCACTTGGTGAAGACAAAGTGTCTAGTATAATACTTTTTATTTCTAATCTTTTGCACTTTTTATTTGGTTTTGTATTAATGACTTTAATAACTAGTTACTTATGTTGAAGGTGATCTTTCCTTATCGTTTGTCCGTGGTGTCTTGGCATTATTTTACTGTCTATATAAAATAAAGGATTTTCACCATTCATATCTCCACGGTCTATATGGAGGTATGTTGGCTACCTGGTAGGGGGTTAAGGGAACGGTTTGGTAAAGGTCTTGCCATTGTTCAGCGTTTAGAGGTCCTGCAATGGACCTGGGTCAAATTTAGTAGGACCTCCTTCAATACTTCACGGTATTGGATGGCGGGGGTCCAAACTCTTTGATCCCCTCATAAGTTAACTACTATTAATACTATAACCCGGCTATTTAGGACTGTATCCCTGCTGACTCAGACTACTTAGTCGAGGGTAACGTCACCGCCAAAAGCGGGGCCTACCACAATACTGCATTAATAACTTAATTCATTATCTTCCAATAATCCACCCCTTTAGGATTGTATCCCTGCTGACTCAAACTACTGGGGTGAGGGTAACGTCACCTTCAAAAGAGGGGCCTACTACAATAACTAAGATAATCTCTTAATTATGTGCAAAAGTGCGGAAATAATCAAAGGTTATACTAGATACGAGTCGGAACCAAGTGATTCATCTTGTCTATCTGTTTTTATTTTATTTTTATTTTCAGCATTTTAGTTAGTTTTTATTTTTCTTAGTTTAAAACATTTTTCCAACTTTTTATTTTGGTTAGACGTTGAGGATAAACCGGTACTAAAAGCTCTTGTGTCCTTGGACGACCTCGGTATCTTACCAACGCTATACTACACTCAACGATGGGTGCACTTGCCCATATGTGTGTTTAGTGTTAGTGAAATATTGTGTTTTATAAATTTAAAACTTGGCTAAAATAAGTGTTAAAAAGGGCTTAAAATATATACCTAAAATATACGACACTTTATCGCACATCATCAGATGACACACATTTGCAGCCTTCACCAACCAATGCCATCATACCATACCAAGGAGATTTAATCTTCTTGAGATCTCATCCACCTGATCAAATCATTGGCAACATAAATGAAGGGGTGCTCACAAGAAGCCAAACCCAAAACATTTGTCTTTTTGCTGGTTTTCTATCACTCCATCAGCCAGTCAAGTACCAAGAGGCACTGAAAGACAACAGCTGGGTAGAAGCTATGCAAGAGGAGCTCCAACAGTTTAAAAGACAACAAGTATGGGAGCTTGTACCACTGCCAGAAGAGGTTAGTCCCATTGGCACAAAGTGGGTCTTCAAGAACAAAACTGATGAAAGGGGTATTGTTGTCAAGAATAAAGCCAGGCTTGTGGTTCAAGGTTACAGACAGGAAGAGGGGATTGATTATGATGAAACATTTGCCCCTGTTGCAAGATTAGAAGCAATTAGACTGTTCCTAGCCTTTGCTGTCAACCACAATATGAAGGTGTTTCAAATGGATATCAAAAGTGCTTTCCTCTATGGTACAATTCAAGAAGAGGTGTATGTTTGTCAACCTCCAGGTTTTGAGGATTCATTTTATCCAGATCATGTCTACAGGCTAAACAAAGCCTTGTATGGCTTGAAACAAGCACCAAGAGCCTGGTATGAAACTCTTTCCAACTTCCTACTCTCAAATGGTTTCAAAAGAGGTACCATTGATAAAACACTGTTTTTAAAATGGAGAGGGAAGGATTTAATGATTGTCCAGATTTATGTGGATGACATTATTTTTGGAAGCACATGTAACTCAATGTGTGAAGAGTTTAGAGAACTCATGACAGCTGAGTTTGAAATGAGTGCAATGGGTGAGCTGCAATGCTTTCTTGGTCTCCAAGTACAGCAATTGCAAAATGGAACTTTCATTCATCAAAGCAAATATGCTAAAGAACTTTTAACCAAATTTGATATGAATGATTGTAAACCATGCAGCACACCCATGGCAACAAATAAGCTGGTCATGTCTGATGACAAAGACGAGCTGATTGACTAAACACTTTATAGAAGCATGATTGGGTCTTTATTGTACCTAACTGCATCTAGACCAGACATCATGTTTGCAACATGTGTCTGTGCAAGAAGTCAATCAGCTCCCAGAAAATCAAATCTCATTGCTGTAAAAAGGATCTTCAGATACATAAAAGGTGCTCCCACACTTGGTATCTGGTATCCAGCTAATGGGAACATCAAGCTTTCAGGTTTCTCAGACAGTGACTTTGCTGGATGTCACACCACAAGGAAGTCCACATCAGGAGGGTGCCAGTTTCTAGGTGACTGTTTAGTTTCTTGGCAAAGCAAAAAGCAAGCAGCTGTTTCGACATCCACTGCTGAAGCAGAATACATTGCTGCTGCAAGCTGTACAGCCCAACTCCTGTGGCTTCAAAATCAGTTGCTGGATTTTGGTATCACTGCCTTAAAGACACCACTCATGTTGGACAGTCAGGCAGCAGAAAATATCATCAAAAATCCAGTTTCCCACTCAACCACCAAACATATTGACATCAGACATCACTTTGTGAGGGACTGCTATGAAAAAGGTTTGATTTCTCTGCATCATGTCCCAACTAAAGACCAGCTGGCTGATGTGCTCACAAAAGCACTTGATACAGCCACTTTTGAAAGTTTGGTCTCTAGGATTGGGATGCTGAACATGGAATAACAAGCAACATCTTGTTTTTCTATGAATAAAAGTAACAAAATGTTTTCAGAAAATCAAAACTCCATCCTTAAAAATAGTTAAAAATGAAATTTTTTCATTAAGTCCTTAAAAGTCTGCCACTAACCACTGATTGTTCAAAAGTCTGCTATACTTCAAAAGTCTGTCCACTGCTGAAAGTCAACCCCTGCTCTCTCATTATTTTGATAAACTCTGTTGTTCAAAAGCAGTGTCTTATCCACTGATATGCTATCCACTGATAGTAAAAATCATCCACTGCTTTCATACCACTGCCTTCATCAGTCACTTTCAACAAAAGTACTGTCCTTCACTTTCAACAGGGGTTGTCACGTGGACAGTACATATTGGTCAGACCTTTTGTAACGGCTGCCACCTCAGCATTCACTTTCTTCCCTATAAAATCCCCCACTCACCACCAAAACAGGGTTTTACTGTCGAATTGAATTCTTAAAAATTCTCTTCTCAAAGCAGTTTTTCTTCACATTTCTTCACAAATTTCTTCGATCAATCATCATCAAAATGACAAAATCAAAGAAATCTTCAAAACCCTCTTCCAAATCTTCATCGCAAACAGCCTCTCAAAAGGCAATCTCCACTGAAATTCCACACAAACCATCTCACAATCTCCTGGGTATTCTCACAAAACCAGGAACCACAAAAGATTTCAATTCCATCATTGATCTCATGGCAAAATCAAAGTACAAAACCTTGATCACTGCCGATGCACCAATCTATTTGGCGACCCAAAGGGAGTTCTGGAAAAATGCAACCCTTGAAAAACAAGGCGACATTGCAACCACCATAAACTCTTATATAAAGGGTAAAGCTGTCCAAATCACGCCACAATCCATTTCAGAGGTCTTTCAACTCGGTGATCAGGAAGGTAAAATTTCTTTCACTAAAAACGAGTTAAAAATTGACTTCATTGAGAGAGGGTATGAAGCCAAAATGATGAAGAAAATAACCTTAGAAAAAGGTTATTTTCCTTCTGCAACCAGATTTTTATTTCATACCCTCCTACTATGTGTTTCAAATAAAACCACTTCTTTTAATGAAATCCCTTTAAAGATTCAAAATCTGGGATATGCTATTCTTCAAGGAGAAAATTTTAACTATTCTCGAGAAATTTTTAAAGATTTGGTTAATAATGTTGAAACAAAATCATTCTTACTGTTTCCAAGGTTTTTAAGTTACTATTTTTCAAAGAAATTCAGTAAGGATGATTTAACTATAATAAATCAGGGTGCTCCTACTCAAATAAACAGTTTAACTACTGAAACTTTTTCAAGGATGTTAGCACCCTGCAAAACACAAGCAGAGGTGCCTGAGCAGATTTTAGTAGTTACAACTGCTCCTCAGGTATCTGCTGCTGAGCCCACTGCTCAAGGTGATCAGAGCAGCAGCATAACTGCTTTGAAACCCACACCTACAATCACCAAAAAGCCAACAAAAAGAAAAACACAAAAACCCCCCAAAACCATCAAAAAGGCATCTCTGGAGGATGAGATACCAGAGCTTCTGCCAGTGACAACACAAAAGTCACAAGAAACCACTGCTGCTTCTTCCTCACAGCAGTTGGTACAAATATCTCCACCCATAACCAAAACTCCTCCTGTTTCTTCACAAAAAGAACAGGTTGTACAAATAGGGTCTCCACATCATGATGCTCTGGAAACACTCGTTTCTATCATCCACAGTCCAATGCCCGGGACACATCCTACTTCTACACCAACCATCACATCCACATTTCCCTCACCAATAAAACCACTGTTGGATGCAATTGATTTGAACCAGGCATTATCCAGTCCTTCTCAATCACCTATTAATGAGAATATACCTCAACAACTGACTGGGTCTGATGTATCAATCTTTGCTAACCCACCAACACAACCTGAGGAGGTTACACCCCTTGAGTTACAAGTAACTGTTGGTGGTAATCCAAGTGAAGCAGCCACTACAACTGTTACACCCACTGGGTTACATTTGGACAGTGGTTACATTCATAAGACTTCCTTGGAGGCAATTCCTTTTATAGCACCTCTGTCAACCACCAGTGGATTTATTTATCCTACTGGCAACATCAAAAGGTTGTCAAGTGTTGAAGGAAGAAGACCCCAGTACCAAGAAAAAGGGGCATCAGTGGTTAATGTTTGGAGTATATTCCCTACATCTACCACTGATAAAACCACTACTAGTGGGAAATCAGATGATCCCATTAACTTGGGTGATGGTTTAAAGTACCAGAAATTGACGGATCGTATTGCAAAGCTTGATAACTCTGTTGCAGAACTCAAAGATATGCTACAACAGGTGTTACAAGTTCAGAAGGTACAAACAACTGCTGTTCCACCTCAAGCACATGCTCCACAAAGGACACCTGCTACAAATGAGCTCTGGAATCTATTTCAATCTTTTCTCCAACAACAAGCACAATTAGCAGATCAGCAACATGAAGAACATGTCCAACAGCTGAGAAATGCAATGGAGTCAAGATTCAAGAACACTCAGGCTGACTTAAAGGCTCTCAAAACTCAGATCTTGCACACCACTGGCACTGCTCCTCCAACTGTACGTTTCATTTATGACCTCCCAGAAGATAATGCCAAAAAGGGGGAGAAAATTAAGGAGTGGAAAAGGAAGGGTATAGAAGATGGTCTTTATATTGAACCAGAGAATTCAAACATGACCAAAAAGATCCCTTTGCCAGATGGTAGCAAGAAGATTGATGTGACAACAAATGCACTAGCAGAAGCTATTGCAAGTGTAAAGAAAGATAGAGAGGCCAAAAGGAAAGCCAGGGTGGACAGAATGGATCATCCAGAACAGGGTACTTCTGGGTCAAGGGATCATGAAAATCCTGTTGAGGAAAAGAAGAAGCCTACTAGAAAAGTGAGGCAACCCAAATCCATTCCTATCAGACGTTCAAAGTCTGCTAAAAAACCACCACACAAAACAGCTGATGCAGCAGGAGTTACAAAAACCACTGCTTGCCAAACAGTTGTTCCATCAACACACACCACTTCAACACACACAACATCTACTGCTCTACCATCACCACCACCAAAAACAACACCTGCTGACACACAGCAGAAGACAGCAGATGTTATAACATCTGTTGTTATGACAGCAGTGGTTGAAACACCAGTTGTTTCAACAGCTGTTAGTCAATCACAATCCACTGCCTATACATCTACCACCACTGTTCCATCCAAAGCATCATCAGTCCCTCCTACAAAAAGGAGAAGACTAGTTCTCAAAGATGATGACAATTCACCATCACCAACATCTTCAAAATCTTTAGCTCTTGTCACAATACCAAAACCTGTTCCTCTCTCTTCAGTTCCAATGTACAAGCCCTTACCTCCTGCAGGTGTTCAATTTCCTCTTGAACTAGCAGCTGTTAGAGATGAAATAAAATCCTTCTACTATGAGGATGACCCTGCCAAAAGGAGGTTGCCATCAATAAAAGGATATCCTTGGCCTAAAAATGTTGATGAATACTTGGAAATCAAAGCCAAGCAAGCAGAGGATATTTCAAAAAGAAACACACAAGGGAAGTCTGACAAAGAAATCTCAAGAAATTATCAATATTTGCTCACACAAGTCAGATCCCTAGAGCAATTTGCAAAAAATGTTAGTCAACAAATTTCTGAAAGAGCAGCTGAATCTCTGAAGAAAGACTACATTGAAAGCATCATGGCTCACAAAAAGTACAAAGGAGAGAGATATATGTACAAAGAGTGGACTGTTCCTGAGCTTGAAGATGAAGCTGCAAGAATTCAAGACATGATAAAAAGGAAGGTCACTCACACTCCTCCTAACTGGGCAAAATTTAGAAAGAATGTACCTGACAAACAGGAAGAGCTGAAGAGGATGAAAGAGGAATTGGTAGCAGCTGATTATGGTAACAAAAGACAAGTTGCTAGATGGAAAGAAGATATGGTCAGGGCTACTTACAAAAGGTTGGAACAATTAAGAAAGAAAGATCCCACAGTTCCTCAAAAGCCTGACTATCCTGAAGCAGCTGGTTCAAAAAGAATTTCAAAGCTGCAAATCAGGAGATCCACAGCTCCAGTTGGTGCTACCATCTACAAAAGAAGGCCACACAAACAACTGATTGCTGAAACCATCAAAGAGTTAATGGAAGGTGAAGACCTTGGAAAAGAGGGTATAAAGAAAATGATTATGGAAACTCTTGGTTTGGATCAAACTGCAAGTACTGCTCAGCCAGTCATGAATAGGCCAGCCTCTCCAAATACTTCTGCAAATAAACATCTCCCAAGAAACCCACCAGGCTCAAAAATACAAAAGTGGGAAACTGATAAACAGACCTGCGTATTGACTTTGCTCAGGTCTGGTGGAGGAGTGGAGAAAATATCAAGGGAACAAGCTCTTGGCCTGAGTCTTGAAGATTTGCAGGATCTCCTTGATCTTCCACTCAGCAGGGATGATGAAGATACAGATGCCCTTGACTTTGAACTACAATTCAAAGGTCAGATAAGGGAGCTGTTGTTGAGGCAATAAAGATTTCCACAAATAATGAAGAGTTTTGGCATTATCTGTTCCAGGGGGAGATTGTTGGGATTGAACCCTATCAGAGGAACAGATAATGTAAAGCCAAAACTGGATCAAAGCAGTGGATCCAGAATAAGCAGACGTTTACAGTTGGTTCATGCAAATCTCTCCCCTTGAAAGTGGTTTCATATCTGCTGACCTCCTATCTGCTGATCATACTAAGTGCTGACCTACAACTGCTGCTTTATATCTACTGACCAAAGTCAAAGACTGATGGAAGACCAAAGCTCTGTTGACTCTATCTACTGCCTTGGGTCAAGTACTGCTGATCCGGACAAGCACTGCTGGGTTCACAGCAGTGGAAGGATGCAGCAGCAGTTTAAGTGTCTTTTATGTAATGTAATGTAATAGCAGTAGTTTAGTACATCAGTGTTTATAGATCAGTAGTTAGAGTTTGTTAGGAGGTTAGATGTCACTTTCATGGTGACGTCAGCTAAGATGCTCAGTGGTTTGCAAGTGCCTATAAATAGTTCAGTACTTTGTACTGTTCTATTAGCTCTTTTGATCAATCGTCTTCTTTGCACGAACAAACTACTGAGCTCTGGCTGAGGGGGAGTTTGCATTCTTACATCAATCATTGTAATCGTTGTTGAAACAAATTCAATCATTCGGTTCTTTGTGAAAAGATGTTTGATAAAAGTATTACTCTCGTTTGATTGTATGCAAAGTTTGCTTTCATCTTATTTCCGCTGCACAACTCTTTCATTTCCATCTTAATTACAAACGTAAAATACAATCAAAAAGAAACTCAGATCCAACACGTTCTCACGCCTCGACACCATGCAGTTATCAACATGGTGACCGAACTCATTACACGCCTTCAACATTTTTCCATAAATGGTTGAAGCTTCTTTTTCATAGCTCCCTTCATAAGGCCAACATGCATATTTTTTCCTTTGTTTATGTCGATGTCCTTTGTGTCTCTATGCTTGACAACATTTTCGTTTATCAAGATATGTAAAATGTTGCCATTTTTGGCCATCTTGTTATCCTATTCAACACGGAGACATGCCATGAGTTCTTCCCCGGCCATCTCTTTTTGTGTAACACCTCGTAAAATCATACCCAATAAAATGAAGACACGTGTCATGTGATGCAAACGTGTTATGAAAACGGATCCAAACAAAGATGTACGGTAGGATTTAAAAGCGTCAACATGTTAATTTATACCTCTGAGCGACCTACTAATAAATCCCTAACCATGATATATTTAATCAACATCTCAAATTATGCAAATAAATCTGGTTATCCTAAATAGCAAATTGATTATAACCTAAGTCATGAATTCAATATGAATTCTTGGTATTTCCGACATTTAAAAACCTCCCACAAAGATCCAAAATTGTGTAAGTACAAGCAAGGCATGCAAGAACTGAAAATTGGTCCCCTCTACTGAAAAGAAGCACAAGATTCGGACTTGTAAGAAATGTAGGAGCAAGGCCTAGAAGTTGCAAAATATTTTGTATCTGGGGATCGGTTACAGACCGTAAGAGCTAAGGCTTACGGTCCGTAAAGGGTTGCTTACGGACCGCAAGCTTGAACCCTTACGGGTCCGTAAGGACGTCGCTGGCAACAGTTTTGGACAGGTGCCTGTTCAGCAGGTTGCACCGCCTTAGATAAGTGGTTTTCGAAAATCAAGGGTCTTGCAACTGGTTTTGGCATCATAGGGACACCTGGGATGATCTTGCAACACATGTAGACTAGTTTGGCATGATCTTATGCATTTGGGTTCAATATATAAGAAAGTGAAGTTGCAACCATTTTGTTCACTTCATTCAAACTTACTTCAACTGATCTCTAGAGCTCTCTGGACAGCAACCAACTTCTCTTAGGATCCATAAGCATACTTAGGACCTTTGTGAGTGCCCTTAATCCTTCTTAATTCAGTTTAGCTTAGTTAATTAGCTAAAAGTCAAACCGTCGTAATTAAGGTTTGACTTCGAGATTAATTAAAATTTGTTCAGTCAAATCTCGAATTAAAAATACCTATAAGTAGGTATTTATGTGGGTAATAAACCCTTAAAAGGGTACTCTCTGATTCCCACTCTAACTAGGTCAATTGTCGGGTCAAAGCTAACTTTAAAAAGTCAACAGAATACTTATTTTCAAATAATTAGCAATGTAGGACCCATGTAACCTGTTTTATCATTAATATAACTTGGTAATTAATGTAAGAACATGTCTAAACATGTTCAACCCGACAATTTTCAGTAGAGACCCGGTTCGGAACCGAAAGTCGCATAATTTGACTTTTGCTTTGACTTTCAGTTCTGACCCGTTTAAGCCTAGTTTAGGATTGCCTTAGAGCTTCTTTTGAACCTAGTTACATGTTAGTATAACCCTATGTGATTATACGGCTTGGTTCACTAGTTGTCTAATTATTATGCAAGTTCCGTTAATTGCCTAAATGTTGACTAGTATGCCCTTTTCACCATAAAATATGATTTTTGTAAAGATAAAAGAGTAGACACCTTGGTTACTGATTTATAAACTTTCACCCAAAATTTGACATCAGTTTGAGGTCTAGATTAAGAGTTATGCTCAATAGCGTAATTAGAAAGCTTTTGTTAATTAAACGACATAATTAGCATATAGCCTAGTTTAACCCACTTTTTGATATCAAACTTTTTACCAACTGATGTAATATAATATTTTGGGATTTTTGAAGATTTTTAATTAATTTTAGGTTGAGCATAACATAGGGTTCTAAGCTTGAGTCGGTAATTGTTGGTTTTGCCCTTTTGGGCTATAAAATGAGTTTTACAAATTATTTTGATATCAAACCTTTTGCTACTGATTTGTTATGATAAATAAAATATTTTGAGCCTTTCGGAATATTAAAATTATCAGCTTTCCTTTGAAAACCCGGAAATGGCTCCAAATCGCCTTTTTAAGCGTTTTTTAACGCATAGTATGTATTAAAACTATTTTAAACATATAAGGTTTGATACCTACTGATATTTTAAGTATATTTTTAATACTTTGACAGTAAGCTAAAGTTTTAAACTCGGAATTTCAGTTTTGACTTTTTTTAGCCAATGTGAAATTACCAAAATACCCTAAGGTGCATAGTTTGGTGTTAAATGATAAATTTCACATATATCTAGTACCCTACTGTTATAACTTATTAAATTAAGTATATTTACTAAATAAATCAGACCTGTAACTCAGATAACTAATTAAGCTCTTTTATAACCTTTTAAATGACCAAAATGCCCTTACGGGGCATAATTCGAGTTTAAATCCGTTTTGGGCATAATGAAAGACATCTTACTAATGTCACAACATATTTAAGGCATATTAACTTAGGAAACTTGCATATGAATCTTTTGGTTACTCGTTACGCACTTTTCGCGTTCGGATCGGCTTATGTAACTAGTATGCATATATTAGCCGAAACGGGTCAAACCTTATCATTTTTGTCTCAAAATCCGGAATGTGTTTAGTTTACCCATATTATATAAGTGTTAAAACTTGTCGGGTCTAAATCACATTCTATTCCAGTCTTCGCTTATTCATGCGTTTGATCCGTATCTTCCTTTAAAACTAACCGGTCTAAGCTTAAGCTTAATTAAAGACCCGTTAGAAATCTAATAGGTTATTAAAAACCTTTGTTCTAGAATAGGAGACCCGATAAAAGCTACACGCACTTGCTATTGTGATTGATACTTGCAAAGGTAAATACTTTTTACTTATTTTCCCTATACGGGCTTGGAGTATGGTATATAAAATACCGCTTGGTCGGGCATTGAATCTTTAATCGAATAGAGGTTAAATCATTGAAATGCTCAGTTTGGAAATGTTTTGTTTGCTTAAATCCTTTGGGGGGTTAATGACCATGTCCCGGATATCGTTGGCATCATTTTACGAAATGGCCATGACCTGAGCACGGGGTGTAGGCGTACACCCGTCAGTGCCTAAACAAATAATGTGGTGTGTCTATTTATCTTTAACCAGGCACAAACCGGGCTACTGAACGCATAAGAAACATGTAATTCTTTTACAAGATTATATTCAAATAATTATCCCAAGTTATAAAAAGTTTTGTGTCACGTGCATTCAAATCAATTTTATTAAACTTTTCAAAATGAGTCAGTTAAATTGTATTTACCAGTGTAAACTGACGTATTTTCCCAAAAAGGTTAAGTGCATGTACTACTCGAACTAGGCTGGCTTTCTCCTAGCGTCCACAATAAGTCTCGCAAGCTTGGATGTCATAAAACTGTTGAACAATGTCTCCTTTTTATTTTGATCCGCATGTGGATCTGTTTCAACTATTTCGTGATACTTAATATTACAATTCATTAAAGTTGAAATGAATCTATTTTTGCTTCCGCTGTGCATTTATATATTCTGTTGTTTGACTATGATGATATCAACTACGTCACGATACTCCCTACCGGACCCACCGATAATACGTGGAAATATCGGGGTGTGACATTTTACTTGTGCTCTAGGCCGTTCTTAAAATCTACCACACATAAAGGCAACTCCTTAATTATGGTTATAACTTGAAAAGTCTTACTAAGGGTCATCCTGTTAGCATGGATATCATGAAGTACAAATTATAGTTATTGAACTTAGTTTATCACAATCTTCTAGGGTGCTCTGCATGTTTTAAAACGATGAACGAAATTTAGAGATAAATATGAGTTTTAGCTAGATTAGATATCCAATGTGAGTGAATATACCCTTGTAATGTTCTACCTTCCTCATATGCAATGCAAGACATGTTCACACCAATTTTCCCACATCTTTTCCACTTCAAACATACCATTTTGAGCATCGACATATCATTCATCTTAGCTTAAGTTTTTGACACATATCAGTTTGTTACGAATGCGAAGCCCTCATCGAGGCAATTACAAACCCATTAATTAACATTAACAATTATAAATATAACAATCGCATACACCTATTTATATCATAGAAGGATCACACGCCATATGAAAGGGGCATGTAACCATTCATAGCATCTTCATCTTATGGAAGCATCATATCTATAACTATCCTTGCTACAGTATTTGTTTCTTCACTAATAATATATAGTTTTTAAATACTTTTATTATTTAATATTATAATAATACTAGTTGTTTTCTTTACTTTTTTAACTTTAATCATTTTTTAATATCACGGGTTGGGATAAGCTTGATGTTAACTGGTATTGAGTTAGTTTTAAATCTAATAATGATATGTGATATTTTTACGAACTCATGAACAAAGAGTGTAACTAGATTTATACAATTACCATAGAGTAAATTACGTTTTTGGCCCCTGTGGTCATATCACTTTTACTATATTAACCCAAAATAAGAATTTTTAACATATCTGCCCCCCATGGTCTCTATAACTAACCATTTTGGCCCTTAAGTCTACACATTTTAGCCCCCATGGTCTTTATAACTAACCATTTTGGCCCCCATGATCTCTAGACTTAGGGGCCAAAATGGTTAGTTATAGAAACCATGGGGACAGATATGTTAAAAATTCTTATTTTGTGCTAATATAGTAAAAATGATATAACCACAGGGGCTAAAAACGTAATTTACTCCTTACCATATCATAACCTCAATCGGGCCCTGTGAAGGTTAATATTACCACCCTGACTTTTTAAGTCCAGCTATGAACCGGGTCCTGGACAGTCCTAAACATTCTATTTGTGGGTCCGGTTCTTAAAAATCAATCTTGACCGGCGTTTGAACCACTATAAGTCACTTTCTTCTTCTAGTGGGGTTTATCTAGGGTTACTCGATCCCCTTTCGTCACCATCACTCTATTCACCATTTCACTCTGTTTCAGGTACTCTTCTTTAATCCATTTCCCCTACATCACTCCTTACCTTCCACCAATGGATCCGGATCCCCAAATACGTACCCGTACCCGAACCCGCCGCCGTTCCACGTGTCACCGTCACCCCAACGAACCAGTAACCGGTTTATGCGCATTATGCCTCCGAGATCGCCTCACCGGTCTAGACTCTGAAACAAATCACCTTCAAACTAAACACGAAACAATCGTCTCGTTTCCGTTGAGTCGCCGGACCAGAGGCCACGCCGGTGGTGCTCCGTCGTCTACGCTACCGGAGCTCCGCCGGAGCAGATCCGTCGCCGTTGAGAAATGTGAGATTCTGAACGATTCGTGTTTGGATCTCCGGCGGAAGTCGTGTGATGTTAGGGTTTGTAACAGACTCACTGATCTGTTTGATGTTGATGATTCCAAGAGTGGAGATCGAGCTGTGAGAGTTGAATCGAAGAATTTAGGGTTTTTTGTTGAAGATAATGGTGAAATTAGTGAAATCAGGGTTTCAGGAGTTGATGATAATGGTGAGATTGAAGAAGAAGAAGAAGAAGGAGAGGATCTGAGGACGATGAAGGAGCATATTGAGATGGAATTGCAGAACAGAAAGAAGAAATTATGGAAAACAGCTTCGGTTTTCGGTGATAAACTGCGAAAATGGAGGAAAAGGGACAAGGAGAAGAAGGAGAGTGAGAACGATAGGTCGAGTTTAAGTCGAGTTAAGGATCCTGAACTGCAATGTGGTAGGAGATCATGTGATGTGGCACCTAGGTTTTCGAATGATGCGCATAGGATGTCGGTAGAGGATCCGCAGTTTTCGTATGACGAGCATAGGGCGTCTTGGGATGGGTATATGATTGCTAGGACGATT
>JARYGA010052801.1:0-39743 GCA_030545235.1 Helianthus tuberosus | reverse complement strand
ACATCAACTTTTCTTATGTCACTCAGATTTCTCCTTTTATAGAAAGTATAGATAGATAGCTAATGAATAAAACTTAGTTTTTTATTCAACTTTTTAAATTTTAATTTCACCTATTATACTATAAATAATAACATTTAGGCTATCTAATTCTTATTTACACTACTAGAAAATTGTCAAGTTTGTGACAACCAAATTTGTAGCAAATTTGTCTGAAATTGGCCTTAGCTACAAATTCCCTACAAAAAAATTCATAGGAAATAAACTTGTGGGTAACCGGATTAGCTACAAAAATACGACAAAATCTGCTACAAAATTCCTACAAAATCTCTCGTCGCAAAATTTGCTACAAAATACTGACAAATCGCTCTTCTTGCAAAATTCCAACAATTCTTCCACGTTTTTGCCTTTTTGTATATTATTTTATGATATTTTATTTTTAAAATTAATAACATTATTAAAAAAATATTCATAATTTTTTATTTTCCTTACAAAATTCCTACAAATTATAAAACGTTCTTGCGACAAAATTCCTACAAATTATAAAATTTTTCTGCGACAAAATTCCTACAATTATAAAACTTTCTTGCGACAAAATTCCTACAAATTATAAAATGCTCTTGCGGCAAAATTCCTACAAATTATAAAATTTTTCTGTGACAAAATTCCTACAAATTATAAAACTTTCTTACGACAAAAATTCCTACAAATAAAACTTTCCACAAGTTTCCTACAAATTTATAAATTTTCTCTAAACAATTTGCTACGAATTATCTACAATCGATCGAATTTCGCGATCATCTTCTCTCTCGTTTTTTTGTTTCTTTACCCGGAGCCCCTAAACCCCGAAACTCTGCCCCGTTATCAGGGTAATAACTCCAATCACTGATACGGTACTTTATCGGATCGATTGAAACCGATCCAACGGATGTTTAAGTGCTAACGGTATACGGCTATACTTTGTCATTCATTGTGGGTTTTGATCTCGTGATTATTGTTAAAGTAAAATTGAGTTAATAGGCTAATACGTGTGCATTATATGTTTACTTAGGTATACAAGCATTAAACCAGTAGGCCAGTGCCGACAACTTAAATCTGCAACGTGAGTCCTTTTTTTTAATCAAATTGCTTTCAAAACCCTAAATGTTTTCTTAAAGTTATATTACAGTGATTAAGTTTTTGCGAAAAATTTCCTACAAATAAAAAAATATATTTTTTAATGTAGCTACAAATTTCCTACAACTTAGAAATGAAGATTTGCGACAAAATTCCTACAATTTTTTTGCGACAGATTTGTGACAAAATAACAATATCTCAATTTTAAAAAACCATTTTTGTATAAAAAATGCAGCAAAATATAAAATATTCCAAAAAAAATTGCAGCAAGCAAAATTATAAAACATTTGCAACAAGCAAGATTCTAAAACATTCCAAAACACACAAAAAATCTTTATTAAGAGCAAGTTTTTTGATTCACTAATCCAACATTCCAATACTTAACAAAACGACAAATTTATTATTTTATTTTTTAAAATTATCTATTTTTCTAAATTGATAAATAACAAATAACATAACTTTTTTTGTAGGAAATATGTAGCAACTAGTGTCAATTTGCTACAAAGTTTCGACAAATCTAATATTTTATTTTTTAAAATTATGTTTTCTTCTTAATTTGTTGAATAATAGCCTTTTTGTAGGAAATTTGTAGCAACTGCTGTCAATTTGCTACAAATTACCAGCAAAATTATTATTTTATTTTTTTAAATTATCTATTTTTCTAAATTGATAAATAACAAATAACATAACTTTTTTTGTAGGAAATATGTAGCAACTAGTGTCAATTTGCTACAAATTTTCGACAAATCTAATATTTTATTTTTTTAAATTATGTTTTCTTCTTAATTTGTTGAATAATAGCCTTTTTTGTAGGAAATTTGTAGCAATTACTGTCAATTTGCTACAAATTTCCGACAGACTTATCATTTTATTTTTTAAAATTATCTATTTTCCTAAAATTGATAAATAACAAATAAAACAACATTTTTTTGTAGGAAATATGTAGCAACTGGTGTCAATTTGCTACAAATTTCTGACAAATTTAATATTTTATATTTTTTAAATTATTTATTTTGTTGTAGTTACAAATAATAAGAAATTTTTTAATTTTTGTCGGAATTTTGTCGAAAAGGTTATAAATTTTGTGACGAAATTGCTACAAATGCTTATTGTGTGACAATTTTGTTGGAAATTTGTGGAAAAGTTTTGGGTTTTTTTTTTGTTTTTCTTTTTTGTCAAAAAATTGTAGGAAAGTTGTAAAAAAAATTAAGTTATGGGAAATTTGTAGGAAAAAAATGTAGTTTTCTAGTAGTGTTAATTAGCTATAACTTTTTAAAAAAATTAATACGGCATTGTTATTTTTCTCTTGACATTTAGGTATAAACTATAAATAATAACATTTAGGCTATCTAATTCTTATTTAATTAGCTATAACTTAAAAAAAAATGATACGACACAGTGTTATTTTTCTCTTGATATTTAGGTATAAATATTGTTGAAAATAAAGTTTTACTCAAAATATAGTGGTTTTTTTATATCAAAAGCTATGGCATGCCGTGACGAACTGAACCAGTTCCGATTGAACAACGGTACTGGTATTAGTATTATCTGACCCGGTAGCAATATTCATTTTTTATGGTTTACAATCAATTTAAAACACGCGTTGACAACCTTTTGGGCATATCAAGACTTAATTTTTGGGTTTTTTTCTTTCGGCCTCTATATCGAGTACCTATACCCAAGGTTGGAGAACTCGCTAGTCGCTAGTCGGCCGATGAGGTGGGGACTAGCGACTACTCGAGATTAATCGGATCGGATTTTCTATATTAATTTCCAGTTTTATGTATACATATACACATTTTTATAGGTAAATTTTTAAGTAGCTATGTTTTAACTCTTACTCAACTCATTACAAATTTCGGCCTTTTTACACTCAGAGCAGGATACGTTCACGAAGAAGATGCCATCGTTGCTGTAGGATCGTGTACGAACCCGAAACGAGTCGATCAGAGGTGTTCTACTCAAAATGAAAGGCGGAAACAGACATAATGAGTTGAATTCAGCAAGATATCACTTTTAACTGTCGTTTATATTGATCTGAAACAGTTTTACAGCAAAATGACACTTCGACAGAGCTTCGCCGTCGGAAACACTCTTCTCTAATTCCACTCCAAATGAAACAGACCTACACCTATATATAGACTTCTGATTTCGCTTGAACAGACGCAAGTGGAATACCATTACAAGCGAAATTAAATATCTCAAGCGAAATCAGCTTCAAGCGATATTAACCAATGTGATTTCGCTTGAATTTGCCATGACACCTTCAAGCGAAATTAACTATTTGACTTGTTTTCTCGATCTTCATGCCATAAACAAATGCAAGACTCGATACAAGACGAAGTCGACAGACGCATGTACCAACAGACTCCCCCTCGAATGTTGACGAGTCTTAAGTGTCGAGTCTTCAACTTCTTCAGTCTTTATCAGGCTGATCCTTCTTTGAAGTGTAAGCACCAACATACTCCTCTCCAACAAATATTCTCTACTCGGATGTCTTCAGACTCCCCCTTTCGATTTGCTGGGATCGCAGTCTGGCTTGTTGAAATCACAGAGTCTTCAGGTATCGGAACCTGGCTCTCTATCACTCAGATATCCTGCACATTCTCTACCCAAAAATAAATTTTCAAATTTAACAGAATTCTTTTAACAACACCACATTTATTGTGAGGTAGATATGATTATAATATTTTAAAATCTGATGAACCACTTGTGGACACAAACACAACATTTTTCATTTAAACATTTAAACACAAACTCCCCCTCGCCACATGCTCAACATGTTTAGCACTCGGAACTTTGAAAATCCGCTCTCCAACATCAGTTGTCGAAAATCTTTTTGGATATTTTTCAAAATTTATGCTAAAACACACTAAAATCTTTTTGTATTTTTTAATAGACATAGAATGAGATGCAATAAAGAAATATTTACAAACAATATTTTTGTGAGTTTGTGTAAGAGGATCATATCAGTTTTTGACAAGTCACAAGTACCGTTGAGCTTAGTTACACATTAAGAATTAAACAATTCACTTAGATTTCCGATATACTGATCCACTTAAATTTTCACACAAATTTCAACTGATTCAGGATATGAATTAGGTGTATTAAGAACTTAAACTCATTCATGTGTCCCACCTATTGAATATACTCCCGTATCCAGATCCTAATATTCAGTCTTACAGGTGAGTATACCACAGATGATATCTGTAAGGGGTTAGATGCGAAAAACCGTGAGAGCTCAGGTCAGAACTTTCGTTCAGCAGAGAGATGACGGCTTCGACTTTTGGTGGGTCCCCTTTAGAGAATCTTTTTTACAACAGCACATGATTTGCATTTTGCAATGTTTTATCATTTTTTATGTTGAGGGTAGGCTATATTTCAAGCAAGCGTAAAGTATTCTCCGGGGACTAGGCCATTGCTTCCGCAAAATCAGAAGTCCCGGGATAATACCCCAGATATCACAGAGCATAAAGACCTAGTATCTCAGAAAGAGGGATCCTTCAAACGAAATTTCAGGGGTTACCTATATATCCAAGTAGTGTTCCCCACGAAATAAGAAAGTTTGAATTTAAGTTTATATCCCGAAAAAGCTTACTAAATGTGTAAAAACCTATCGGCATATCATCAGTGAGACCGTTTAACGCTATTTAAACATTACATTTCTTTAGCATACTGTAACTGTCCACTGATGTACTATCATTTCCTCTTTTTTACAATAAAACTCATTTTTGATTTTATCAAGTTTTTGTCTTTTTCAAATTTTCTAATGTTTTTGGATTTTCTGAAAATTTTTACTCCCCCTAAAATTCAAACACAATTAAAAGAAATTTGAAAACAAACTGTACAAGTAAAATGACAACTGATATTGAATCACTTCAATTCGCCATCCACTTGGCATAAACAATCAGAACTCCCCCTTACAACAAACTATTTTCTCATTATGATTTCAAAACACTTAAGTTTGTTTTAACGAAAATGATTTTTCCGGAAAATAAGTTTTGTTGATTTAACCACTTGTAGGTTAGGGTGAGAGATCATCACTTTGATTCTTTCTTCTTTACAATGAAATGAACCCCATTTTTTAAACCACTTGTAGAAAATCAAGTACAATTTAATGTCCCTGATTTACTACTTGTAAGTATCAAACCAATAACCACTTTGAAAGACGAAATCACTTTCGTGAATTTCTCAAGAAAGATGCTGATACCTGCTCCTCGCTTACCTACCTGGAAGCTCCGGCAATTCCACAACCTGTAAAAATTTTACAATTTTCTAATAAACTTTCACAAAATCAATTTTTAATAAGAATGATGCCGATTCCTGCTCCATGATTATCAACTTGGAAGCTCCAGCAAGTTAAACTACTTACTTATGAAAAACAGACATCCAAGCTTCACCAAACTTGGATGTTTCCTCCTCAACTTCACTTGAGTAAAAAGTTGCTTTCTTTGTTTCATAAAACTCTTTTACCCCTTTCATCTTACCCTCAACCATTTTTCCAAAAATCTTTTTCACATTTCCATTAAACGCTTTCTCGACATCAAATTCTTTCTTCTCAGAATAGAACTGATTCGAGATCTCAACTTTTCCAATTTTTGAATTAAAATTTTCAGCCCTCAATGGTGGAAAATGAACATCATCCATTGGAGGTACTGAGTTTTCATCTTTTTTAACAACATGTGGCTCCTCTGATTTTGTGGAATCAGATTCATCGCCAGATTTCACGTCAAACTTTTTAACATCCTCATGAACCTTCTTAACAACCCACTTTTGTTTGTCAGGATTCACACTTCTCCTGTAAAATCTCTTTGAACATTCACCAACTTCATATGTTGAATTTTCAAAAACTTTGAATTTTTCAGTTGGTGGTTCAGTTTTATCAACAACAATTTCTTTGAGTTTTTCTGAGACTCCCTGTTTCGTCTTTATAGTCTGAGAACAGTTCCATGCAATGTGACCAGCTTCATTGCATTTGTAACAGGTTCTTGTCTCCTTTCTTTGATTAACTCCATTCTTCACATTCTCTTGCTTTTTGGCAAGGAATTCTCTGTTTGATTGTTTCCAGAATGAGCTTTTTGATTCCTCTTCACAGCTTGTCCCTGAAACAAATTTCATTTTTGATTTAAAATCTCGAACATATTTTTCATTTTTATAATTTTCTGGTGGAATAAATCCAAGACCTTTCTTTTTGAAATTACTATTATGGTTTGATTTCTTTTGAAAACCAGAACCGTAACATTTTTTTCTTGTTTAAACCTTGTTGAACTCTTGAAGTGTACTTTTTAGGTTTTTCAGAAAGATTTAAATCTTTTATTTCAGAAATATTAATTTCTGTTAGTTTGAAAACCTGTTTAATCTTTTCAATTTGAACACTTCTTATTGGAAATTCCTCATCAGAATATAATTTGTCTGAATTAATCAATATATATGCCACTTTGATTGCTTCATCATTCAAATTAGATTTTGACAAAAGAAATTCTTTATTGTAAACCCGTTTAACCGACGACTTTGAATTGTTGACTGATGAACTTGAACTTTTGACGGACGAACTTGAACACCCAGACTCGGACTTTGACTCAGACTTTAACTCCGATTCCTCATCTGTATCCAACACCTGATCGACCACCTTTTTTATTAACTCGGACTCATGATCAGTGTCAGACGATGTAAAAACGACGTCAATGTTTTCTGGTAATTCATCGGTTATATCGGACTTTAACTTTATATTGACTGCTTTTTCGACTTGCTCCTCATTCGGTTTTCTAGGAGAATACCCTTCCCAAATCGGAGGCGGACACTGGTTATAACTAACATTCTGTTTCATACCAGTATCCTTCTTCTTTGGCTTTTCATCATTTTGAAATGCTTCAAAACCTGCAACAGTTGGATAAATTCGATCAATGAGATAATCAGAACTAGAATAACTCTGTAATAAACGTCTGATTCTCTCATTTTCAATCTTTTCATTTTCCAACTCCCGCTGGAACTTTGCACATTCCTCAATGTAATGATTAATTGCCTTCTGCTTTGTCATCATCACAGCATTCATCATGGTCAATGCATCTTCTCTCTCAGAATTTGTCTTTTGAAGACTAGTTACTTTTCTATTCAAAACGTCATACGACTCTTTCACATAATTGAGATTGAACAATAATTGTTCTTTCATCTTTTCTTGCTCACTCAGTTTCTCATCTTTTTCTGCACATTGCTTGCAAGATTCTGAACACTTTAAGCAAGGCTTGATGATTTCCACAATCTTTTCAACTTCGATGACCTTCTCAACCTCAATCACTGTTTTAGCTTCAATTAATTTCTCAGCTTTAACTTCTTCATTTTGAACAGTCACTTCGTTTTTATCAACACTTTCACACTTCATTTTCTTTTGTTCTTTTTCTGCTCGTCTCTCCTTTAGCTTCTCCAAGCGATCTGCAAAATAAAATTGAAAGCTTTCAGGAGATAGATGAGTTTTTGCAACATTAATATGTCTTTCTTCCTCATCATCACCACTGTCATCAGTTGGTGTTTGATCAAAATCGATTGTTTTTTCAGAACTATCATTTGAAGAACCAGAATCAGAAGATGTTTGATAAAAAAACAGTTGCTTCTTCTGAACTTTCATCGGATGAAACAGATTCTTCTTCTTGATTCTTCTCATGAACACCAATCGCTTTCATCCATTCTGTAAACAAATCAGGCTCTTGAACTATTTTAGCAATGAAAGCTTTAAACTCCCCATTCTCATTCACAAACTTATCCCAGCTAAATCCTGGAGCCATTTTCTCATCGTCTTGATCAATGATACCATAATATGCTTTCTTGTTCGCATCTTCGATCATTTTCCCATGAGCAGTTTGTGAATATTTTTGTTGATGCAGTTGATGAGCAACCTGTTGATATATGGCTTTCCGATAGTAATCATCTTTTCCAAAAGGATTCTTTGCTCCACTAGCTTCCTGATTTTTGCATTCTCTTTTGAAATGACCTTTCTCCCTGCATCGAAAACAAGTAACTTTAGATTTATCAAAACCCAAAGTAGACACAAGTGCATCCAAAAAATCATTTCTTCCAGTAATCATTTTAAACTTTTCTGCTTTTCTTAAAACACTAGCTAGACACCATTTGATGTCCATGAGCTCCAACTCTTCAGCGTCTATCTGATCGTAATCCTCTTTTGTCGGCATAGGATTTCCGATCCTTCCTGCAACCAAACCTTCATAGGATTGTAGCACAGTTGCAAGTAATCCTCATTTTCCAAGTTCATGTTTTGAGCAATGGTAGCCGGAGTAGTCGGAGATGTTGCAAATGCGTTGTTGAACTCTTCTGCCATGATTTGGTATCAAGTTTTTCAAAACTGACACTTTCAAACGAAATTACTCCTTCAAGCGAGATTAACCTGCACACAAACACTTCAAGCGAAATTAAAGTTTCAAGCGAAATTAACTTTCAAGCTGAATCAGCACTTTCAAGCGAAATTAAATGATTTTCAAGCGGAATAATCTTCTCAAGCGAAATCAGTTGCTTTTCAAGCGAAATCACTTATTTCACTTGAAATTATCACAATATTTCAAGCGGAAACAAATGGTTTGTTCAAGCGAAATTAGGTTTTTAGTCTTTTTTTTATCAGTTTTAGTCTGAATTTTGATCTGATTCTCTCAAGGGTTTGATAAAACACAATTTCGGTTATGTTGTGAAAAAATTCAGGCCATTTTAACCGTTAAAACTAGTTCAATTGATAAAAGAAGGTGTAGAAGTAAGAAAAAAAGATGAAATCAAGCTGAAATCTTCAGAACTCCTCCTCCTAAGCTCTGATACCACATGTAGGATCGTGTACGGACCCGAAACGAGTCGATCAGAGGTGTTCTACTCAAAATGAAAGGCGGAAACAGACATAATGAGTTGAATTCAGCAAGATATCACTTTTAACTGTCGTTTATATTGATCTGAAACAGTTTTACAGCAAAATGACACTTCGACAGAGCTCGCCGTCGGAAACACTCTTTTCTAATTCCACTCCAAATGAAACAGACCTACACCTATATATAGACTTCTGATTTCGCTTGAACAGACTCAAGCGGAATACCATTACAAGCGAAATTAAACATCTCAAGCGAAATCAGCTTCAAGCGATATTAACCAATGTGATTTCGCTTGAATTTGCCATGACACCTTCAAGTGAAATTAACTATTTGACTTGTTTTCTCGATCTTCGTGCCATAAACAAATGCAAGACTCGATACAAGACGAAGTCGACAGACGCATGTACCAACGGTTGCCATTTTCTGAGCCCTAACTTTTCCAACGTCGCCGCCATTTTCTACCATCAAGTCTCCAACCACCACCACTGTGACGGTAATATGTCTCGGGTTTCTATAGAGAGATGGCGGCTAGTAGTTGATGGTCAGGCGGTTTCGGGTAACTGGGTTGTCTCCACAAACTGGTGGCGGCAAATCGGGTTCACTCTGATGGTGCAATCTGATCATTGGTGGTGTAATTTGGTCTAACAACTCCCAAAATACCTTATAAGGACTCCTGATCAAAACGTCGGACTTGTACGGCGCGACCCAGTACGAAAAACAAAGAAATCAATAACAGGACTCTCCGGAGACACGCGGGGGATACCCCTAAATCTTCCACAACACGCGGAGGAGTACTAGGACACGTGTGGCAAGCCTATACGTACGACGAACAGTCTAACCCTAATTGGTCATCATCGCGACACGCCGGGGATTCCCCTGTGCCCTCCGCGACGCATCGGGGGGTGCCCATTTGGGCTATATAAAGAGCAGCGTGGGACTGAAGTTTCTGCTCACAATCGATCGAATTTCACGATCATCTTCTCTCTCGTTTTACTGTTTCTTTACCCGGAGCCCTTAAACCCCGAAACTCTTCCCCGTTATCAGGGTAATAACTCTAATCTCTGATACGGTACATTATCCGATCGATTGAAACCGATCCAACGGATGTTTAAGTGATGACGTTATACGGCTATACTTTGTCATTAATTGTGGGTTTTGAACTCGTGATTATCGTTAAAGTTAAATTGAGTTAATACGCTAATACGTGTGCATTATATGTTTACTTAGGTATACAAGCATTAAACCAGTAGGCCAGTGCCGACAACTTAAATCTGCAATGTGAGTCCTTTTTTTAATCAAATTGCTTTCAAAACCCTAAATGTTTTCTTAAAGTTATATTACAGTGATTATGTTTTTGCGACAAATTTCCTACAAATAAAAAATATATTTTTTAATGTAGCTACAAATTTCCTACAACTTAGAAATGAAGATTTGCGACAAAATTCCTACAATTTTTTGCGACAGATTTGTGACAAAATAACAATATCTCAATTTTAAAAAACCATTTTTGTATAAAAATGCAGCAAAATATAAAACATTCCAAAAAAATTGCAGCAAGCAAAATTATAAAACATTCCAAAACATTTGCAACAAGCAAGATTCTAAAACATTCCAAAACACACAAAAAATCCTAATTAAGAGCAAGTTTTTTGATTCACTAATTCAACATTCCAATAGTTAACAAAACGACAAAGTTATTATTTTATTTTTTAAAATTATCTATTTTTCTAAATTGATAAATAACAAATAATATAACTTTTTTTTGTAGGAAATATGTAGCAACTAGTGTCAATTTGCTACAAAGTTTCGACAAATCTAATATTTTATTTTTTAAAATTATGTTTTCTTCTTAATTTGTTGAATAATAGCCTTTTTGTAGGAAATTTGAAGCAACCGCTGTCAATTTTCTACAAATTACCGGCAAATTTATTATTTTTTTTAAATTATCTATTTTTCTAAATTGATAAATAACAAATAACATAACTTTTTTTTGTAGGAAATATGTAGCAACTAGTGTCAATTTGCTACAAATTTTCGACAAATCTAATATTTTATTTTTTTTAAATTGTGTTTTCTTCTTAATTTGTTGAATAATAGCCTTTTTGTAGGAAATTTGTAGCAACTGCTGTCAATTTGCTACAAATTTCCGACAGACTTATCATTTTATTTTTTAAAATTATCTATTTTTCTAAAATTGATAAATAACAAATAAAACAACATTTTTTTGTTGGAAATATGTAATTTGCTACAAATTTAATATTTTATATTTTTAAATTATTTATTTTGTTGTAGTTACAAATAATATGAAATTTTATAATTTTTGTCGGAATTTTGTCGAAAAGGTTATAAATTTTGTGACGAAATTGCTACAAATGCTTATTGTGTAGCAATTTTGTAGGAAATTTTTGGAAAAGTTTTGGGTTTCTTTTTGTTTTTCTTTTTTGTCAAAAAATTGCAGGAAAATTGTAAAAAAAAAATAAGTTGTGGGAAATTTGTAGGAAACTTTTGTAGGAAAAAATGTAGTTTTCTAGTAGTGTTAATTAGCTATAATTTTTAAAAAAATTAATACGGCACTGTTATTTTTCTCTTGACATTTAGGTATAAACTATAAATAATAACATTTAGGCTATCTAATTCTTATTTAATTAGCTATAACTTTAAAAAAAATTGATACGGCACAGTGTTATTTTTCTCTTGATATTTAGGTATAAATATTGTTGAAAATAAAGTTTTACTCAAAATATAGTGGTTTCTTTATATCAAAAGCTATGGCATGCCGTGACGAACTGAACCAGTTCCGATTGAACATCGGTACTGGTATTAGTATTATCTGACCCGGTAGCCATAGTCATTTTTTATGGTTTTCAATCAATTTAAAACACGCGTTGATAACCTATTGGGCATATCACGACTTAATTTTTGGGTTTTTTTCTTTCGGCCTCTATACCGAGTACCTATACCCAAGGTTGGAGAACTCGCTAGTCGGCCGGTGAGGTGAGGACTAGCAACTACTCGAGATTAATCGGATCGGATTTTCTATATTAATTTCCAGTTTTATGTATACATATACACATTTTTATAGGTAAATTTTTAAGTAGCTATGTTTTAACTCTTACTCAACTCATTACAAATTTCGGCCTTTTTACACTCAGAGATGGATCCGTTCACGAAGAAGATGCCATCGTTGCCATTTTCTGAACCCTAACTTTTCCAACGCCGCCGCCATTTTCTACCATCAAGTCTCCAACCACCACCACTGTGACGGTAATATGTCTCGGGTTTCTATAGAGAGATGGCGGCTCGGGTAACTTGGTTGTCTCCACAAACTGGTGGCGGCTAATCAGGTTCACTCTAATGGTGCAATCTGATCATTGGTGGTGTAATCTGGTGTAACAACTCCCAAAATACCTTATAAGGACTCCTGATCAAAACCTCGGACTTGTACGGCGCGACCCAGTACGAAAAACAAAGAAATCAATAACAGGACTCTCCGGAGACACGCGGGGGATACCCCTAAATCTTCCGCGACACGCGGAGGAGTACTAGGACACGTGTGACCCAAGCGCGACGTGTGGCAAGCCTATACGTACGACGAATAGTCTAGCCCTAATTGGTCATCATCGCGACACGTCGGGGCTTCCCCTGTGCCCTCCGCGACGCATCGGGGGGTGCCCATGTGGGCTATATAAAGAGCAGCGTAGGACTAAAGTTTCTACTCACAATCGATCGAATTTCGCGATCATCTTCTCTCTCGTTTTGCGGTTTCTTTACCCGGAGCCCCTAAACCCCGAAACTCTGCCCCGTTATCAGGGTAATAACTCTAATCACTGATACGGTACTTTATCCGATCGATTGAAACCGATCCAATGGATGTTTAAGTGCTGACGGTATACGGCTATACTTTGTCATTCGTTGTGGGTTTTGATCTCGTGATTATCGTTAAAGTTGAATTGAGTTAATACGCTAATACGTGTGCATTATATGTTTACTTAGGTATACAAGCATTAAACCAGTAGGCCAGTGCTGACAACTTAAATCTGCAATGTGAGTCCTTTTTTTTAATCAAATTGCTTTCAAAACCCTAAATGTTTTCTTAAAGTTATATTACAGTGATTAAGTTTTTGTATTTTAAAACTACTATCGGTATGTGTGGTTTGTATATATTAGTTGTTTAACGTTACGTTACTATTGAACGAAGAGTTAGCGAATAGTAATATGACCACGAGCACAGGGGTTGGCCTCAGTCGCAATAATGATTTGAGTAAATTTTAGATATAAGCAAATGTAAAAACTCTTAATGCTGTAAATTTTAACAAATATGTTTTTACAATTGAATGAACTCACCAGTATTTTTCGCTGACCAAATGTTTTTAAAACGTGTTTTAGGTGATCTACTATAAAGTGAATAAAAGTGTCGTGAAGCACTTCAGCTTAAATAAGTGGTTACGTAAACCTGAAATAAACGTGTTTTTGTAATTTAGGATTTATCCCGGTGAAAATCCTTTATGTAAATATGGGTTTTACCCCACAGTTTATGAAATGAAAAATTTGGTGTTTTGAAACTCTGATATTTTTCCTGACACCCGGTCCTGATAAGTTTTCCGTTGCGATAATTTAATAAATACCGGTACCACTCGTGTCTGCCTCGCGGCTCCCGAATCGGGGTACGGATCGGGGGCCGTGACATTTGGTGGTGGCAGTGGTGGTGGTTGCGTGGGATGTGTAGTGTAGAGAGAGAGAGATGTAGAGAAAGGAAGGTGGTGGTTGTAGTGGTGGAAGGAGGGTACAGAGAGATAGATGTAGTAGAGAAAGTGATTGTTTAGAGAGATAAAGGGATGAATTGATATATATATATATATGTATATAGGGGAAGGTTCATTTGAGAAGAAAATTAAATTGAGAAGAAAACGAACAAAGGGTACAATTGTAAAACATTAAATAGTTTTCTCTCATCTCATTTATTATTCTTTTTGACCAATTAATTAGTCATAAATATTATCATCATCCACACTAAATTTTTGCCTAGAAACATCAAAATTTATCCTACACGTTTTTTAAATTTATCCTTCACATATTGAAATTTATCCTACACAACTCGCAATTTATCCTACACACCTCATAATTTATCCTACACCTTAAATTAATTTTTTTCTTCTTTGAAAAGATATATTTTTTTGAAAATAAGTTACAAATTTAATTTTAGTTAGCTATTAAAAAGGAAGACTAACAATTAATGATCTATCTAATTTTACCAATATACCCTTACACCAATATTAAATACAAAAATTAAATGAAGTAAAATAAAGCATTTTTATTGGTTGAAGTTTGTTCTTTTTTATTCTTACAAAAAATTTCTTCTCATTTGAACATTTCACTATATATATATATATATATATATATATATTTATATATATATAATATTTTATTTTTCTTTAATCAGGTAAAAGACAATTATACCTTCTTGTGCAAGGTACATGATCTGATTTAACAGAAAAACCTAACTGGGTTACGACCAAATGACGTATCGTGCAAGATTTTGAAACAATAAGCATAAAACTTGTCAATTTTAAAGACAAAGGGCACCGTCTGAAATTTAGTATAAAGATAAATGAGAAAACTTGTAATTATACATATTTTTTAAGATTAGGGTGAATAGGTTTTTGTTGACTAAGATCGATTCCAATAAATCAAATTACCTAGTATAAGAGCATTCTTATCCTGTCCATCAAAGTAACATTTAACTCCAAAATATAAAAAAAACTTTCTAAAATCCCACTTCATCCTGTCCACTATACCTATACCCTAACCCTAAATATTAAAAAAAAAAAGCTACAGTAGCTTTTTATACATAAAAACCTACTGTAACTCTCTATTTCCAACAACCGCGTCTCCTTCTGTGACAACTGACACCAAACCGGTAATTTCCATACACTTTAATTATTAATTATTAACTGCAATTATGTGCTTAATTGTCAGCAATGTCTGATTGCATACTAAACAGGTGAATTCATGCATGTTGTATACTACAAAATATTGTTTTATGCATAAACAAAAGTGTTGCGTCAAATATACTAGTAAACTCACCGGTAAGGCACTTTGTGTCAACAATACTGCAGCAAGCAGTCAGGCAATAAAATTGAGGCCTAGGTGTAGGTCCGACGACAAGAATACCTTAAAACCCAAGAGTACATACAAGGGTTTAATATATATGCAATACGAAAGCAAAAATAAGCACTAAAAAGCACCCGAAACGCACTTTAAGTGCAGAATTTATATAATTCAGCAATAATTCAGCATTAGACATATGAATATTTTGCAGAAATGTCGTTTTATTATCCAGAATATTTCCCTAAGTGTTGGGAATCGATAGTGTTACAAAAAGATACTTATTAAACACTAAAAGGTGCAATTTAGCACTTTAACGAATCGGTATGTAACCGAACAACCGGACTTTACCCGGAACATAAAAATATTGCCAATAACATTGTTTATCTCTTTCTAAGCCAGTTAGGGTCCCTGAATACCCTAACACCCGCTGTAATGCTCAACACACTAGTAACCGGATTAACCTCCAACTTAACATAACTAGATCCTAACTATTAGTTGTAAATGAACCATAAGACCCCCCCCCCCCTAACCGAGTTCGTCCCCTAGGGGGACACCCTTGTCCTTTATTTGATTTTTATAATCTTGTTTGTCTAATATCAATTAGACATAAGAACCATTGGTTAATTGTGAAAGGTTTTGTCTATAAGAACAAGCTTTAGCACACCATATCATTTCACCACTTAACCAACAACACACTTCTCTCTCCCTCTCTTTGAAACTCACGGCCGAACACACCCACCCACACCCATCCATCTTCGAGCTTTGATCTTGCCTTTCCAAGTATCTACAAGTGTTAAGGATTGCGTATAAGGAAGCTCGGTGCACTCGGATTGTGAAGAACCTCGCTACATTGCTTTTATCCACCCGATCTTCGACTAGTTTCTTCCCTAGCCTCAAGCTAGTAGTAAGTGACTCTAAACGCCTTCTTGATCTATTCTAAAGTGGTTAAAACGAACTTTGTCGGTTAAAAGTCAAGAACATGCAAGTTGACATACTAAAAGTTTACTAAAAATGTTAAACATGTTGGATAAAAGCTAAAGAGTTGTGTAAATCCTGTAAGATTTGTTTTGTGTAACTATTTAGGGCCGATCTATGTGGTGGTAGCTCGGATCATCATCTAACCCGGATTAGTCGTGATCATGGATCATGACATAGAGTTTGTTTAAGTGTACAAAGGGTTAAATGATGAAACTCTACCACACATTAAACATGAACTTGTGTAAATATAATTTTTCTTGTAAAGTAAGGCTCTAAACATGTAGATCTAAAGATCTACAAGTGGTTTTTCGGAAGAACCAAGCGGAAAATGCTAGTTTTGTCAAAACCCGGACCTTACATAAACTAAAAGCATTTTAGTGAATAAACAAGTGTGTAAACACTTATGTCACAAGAAAAATTTAACAAGTAATATTTTTGAAATTCATGACTGGAAGTTGTGAAAATACATACTCATTAAAAATAAAGTTTTTAAGAAACTAAACTTATTTTTAAAGATAACAAGACTTACTAAATGTACTAGCAAGTTACTACGCATTTTTGTAAATATTCAAGTTCATGAAATAGAGAAACTAGTGATTATTGTTGATGATTATTGTTGATAACTGTTGTTGATGATTGTTGACGATTTAAAAGAAAATAAACACATGTTTTGAAAACATGGGAAACCTCCATTTTTAGGGGAAACTCTGTCAAAATTTTTATAAATTTTGACACTTAGAAAATATAAGTTTTTGAGAAACTTATTCCCTAAAAATGTGTTTAAAAGTATTACCAAGGTTTCCCTAATTTTTGGTGATAAGAAATGAGGATTTCTTCAAGAATAAAAATGGATATAAGTATGTATATTTTGAGAGAAAAATATATATTATGTTATCACCAACTTTTGTGCTAAGTGTATATAGTATGTGTTATACGTGCTAGTGTATTAAGACTTAAAAAAATACACTAAATACTCATGAGGAGTATAAACATAAAATACACATACAACATACAAGATACATAATTCGGGTGCAAAGTGCAAAATACAAAATACTTATATTAAATCTTGAGAAACTAATATAAGTAAAATACTTAGTTAAAAATATGAAATATTTATAACACAACAATACAAATACAAAAGAGAGTGACTGTACTTGTGCGATACAAGTCTAGTGACTAACGTTAAGAAAACGCGTATAGGTTACGACGTTAAGTAAGCAAATCCGGTGAAGTTTACGACGCACAGGAACGCAAAGTTGTGAGTTCATGCTCCCCCTTTTCTCTTAACTGTTTTCAGTCTTATAACTTCGGGGGTGAAATACATGTTACGAATACTTCAATATTTTCAAAATGGTATGATATGTACTAAAACGAGAAGTACTCTTGGCGACAACTAGTGCCAAGAATTGATACGAGAAATCGTGTCACGAATAGGGTAACATAAGCACCATTAATCGTGTACATACTTAGACCGCAGAACAAAAGGTTAGATCTAATGGGTTTCAGGGCAGCCCCACTCTTGGTGACAACTAGAACCAAGTAGTGTTTTTGTGTCTCAGTCGTGAATCGACTATAGAAAAATGCCTATGGTTTGGTGACTTCCTATGTCGTGTCACATGTTAATGGCTTTGCAACCCATTAACACTTGATACATATGGAAATACTTGATTTACACTTGAATACGTGATTTAACAAATACATACCATGATTTTTATACAAAGTATACAAGCGTTAAATACAAAACTGCATGAATTCACACCAACTTTATGTTGACGTTTTTCCAAAACTCACATGTATTTCAGGTAACTAGGATGGATGTGCGCGCGGTCTCGCTTATGCTTATGCTTGTGGATGTCGCTATTGTTTATCTTTAAATAAAGTTGTAAACTTTTTAAGACAATGTTTTATGCGACTTAGCGATGTAAACGCTAAACTTATGTTTTCAAGTTATGGTATTTGATGTTTTTACGAGCATATAGCATGTTTACCTTTCGTATGCAATGAGAACCTTTCATGATCACACCTCGTGCTTCCACCGCAGAAAGGGGTGTGACACCTTCGTCTTCTCCCGCCCCTCTCCTCCTACACATCGATTACCACCAGCAACAAATTCAACAAAACTCTGCACTTGCAAGGTTCGGATTTGAGGGTTACTGACAATCTTGGTACGTTCTTTATTCACAAACCCACTGTGTAATCTTGTTCCAAACCTACTACCCCATTTGATCAATTTTTGATCTTTACTAAAGGGTTTTGTTCAATTGTTGGTAATCTTGTTGCTGCTCTGTTTTTGTAATGGTTTTCTTGACCGGTTATATCGGTTGATTTGATTGGTTTTAGATCCGATTTGAGTTTTGTTTTCGTGGGGTATAATTGTTTTTGTAATTGTTGTTCTGGGTATTGATTTGTTTTAGTATTTGTTGATGTTTGATTGGTTAATTTGGAATTATGTGAAGATTGATTGATGTGTGTTGTCCGTACATTTGTGGGATTCTGGGTTGGCTGACATTGAATGTGTTTGGATTATTAGTTTTAGAAACAAGAATGTTGTGGGTGATTTCTCAATTGTGCATAATAGTTTGTTGTTTCGTTTGCTTCTTCATTATTAGAAAGACATGTATACATAGCTATCTAAGCATGACTAGTAGGGATGAGCAAATACCGATCCCGTCCCGATCCCGTCCCGATAATCCCGATCCCGAAATTTCATGAATAATTGATACCGATACCGAAACATGTCGGTTCGGTACGGTATCGGTATTTTGAGGGTAAAAGTCGGTATTTTACCGATACCGTACCGTACCGATAAAACCAAAATGTGGATACCGTTTCCAACACCGAAACATGTCGGGATCATGATTATCGGTATCGGGATCGGTATTTTATACCACTTGCTCATGCCTAATGACTAGTATCAGTGATACCAATGCACATCTTATTTACCTCAAACTCTCATTTAAGGTGAACATAAAACAAATGTAGCTACATCGCTAAAGATTACTTGATAAAATGTTGATTTATTATAATACTCTATAACAGTCTTTAAGGGCCAGTTAGAACTGTTGATTTATTATTATATATCAACTACTAAGCTTTCAAGATAAAATAAAAACAATGAAAGGAGCCTTTTGGCATTGATGATTCATGTATTAAAACAACAAATAAATTTCTCTATGTCTACAGTATGTTCACAAATCATATATTCTGATGAGAAAAATGGATGGCTTATTCTTATCCTGTGTTGCAGTTTTGAATATTAATATGTACACTTTATTCATTGCAGAGGATGGAAATGGTGTTCTCTGGGAATTTGACAAATAAACTCGAGACACAAATGGTTGCTCATTCTCGGGAGGGAAGGTGTGACGGATAAAAGAATACGTATGATTGTCGTCGCTTAAAAGTGTTCAGGTATTCTGTTTGGATTGATTGTTTTGTGGCGTTTTATTACCGAAAAACGCTGCAGTTTTTTAAGGTATTTTTGCTGAATTTAACTGCAGTTTTGAAAAACGACACAGAACGCTGCCTTTTTTTTATGTTTTTCGCTGAAAAACCGGCACTTTTTGGCGTTTATAACATTTTTTTACTTATAACATGTATGATGACAGGTTGAGTTAATTGCACCTTTGATCAAATGGTTCGTACATTCTTTCGCAAGTTGTTGAGATACCTGTCTTCGGATGATGACTGCGGACCAACGAGGATTCCCCGGAATGCTCGGAAGCATCGACTGCATGCATTGGAAGTGGAAAATTGTCCCACAGCCTGGAAAGGTATGTACTCTGGCCACATTCGTGAACCTACTATTATTTTGGAGGCGGTTGCTTCATATGATCTCTGGATATGGCATGCATTTTTTGGTATGCCCGGTTCACATAACGACATTAATGTGTTAGAGAGATCTTCTGTTTTCACGGAACTTGCACAAGGGCATGCTCCACCAGTCAATTACACAGTCAATGGCCACGACTATACTATGGGGTATTACCTTGCAGATGGTATTTATCCTAAGTGGCAAACTTTTGTAAAAACGATTCCATCACCAAGAGGGAACAAGAATAAACATTTGCAAAAGCACAAGAATCTGCAAGAAAAGATGTCGAGCGAGCATTTGGTGTACTTCAACAACGATTTGCAATAATTCGAGGACCTTCACGAATGTTCAAATTGAAGGTACTAACAAATATAATGAAAGCATGTGTTATTCTTCATAACATGATCATTGAAGACGAACGTGATGATGGTGATAATCTTAACATTGAGTATGATCAACTTGACGATGATCTCCCCGAATTGTCGCGCACTCAAACAAACGAGTTTATGGACTTCATCCAACGTCGTCTTCATATTAAAGATACCTCGGCACATCATCAGCTTCAAGAAGACCTAATTGAACATCAATGGCTACTCTATTCCCAACAATAAACGATGTCGCGCTATATTAGATTGTTTTGTGAATGTTATGAGTTTGATTTAGAAATATGTTATGTGATGATCATTAGAATTATATATGTATGAGTAGAACTTATTAGCTCAACTTTTGTTTAAGTTTGCATCTATTTGGACAATTAAAGTGTGTTACCATCTTAAATTGTGGGTTGTTGTTTTCGCCGGTCCAAAAAAAATTGTGAATAGGTATGGGGTGTTGGATTGTAGTTAAAATTGTAAATTGAAGAAAATATAATAAGACAAAATAGAGAGTAGTTAAAATTGTAAATTGGAGAAAGAGAAGAAATGATAAAAAAAGAATATAGAGATAGGTATGGGGTGTTGGATATGGAAGGTTTTTTAAAATATGATATAAATTTTAAAAAGTAAGCATTTTTAGTTAAATTATAAGGGTAAAGATGGTGGATTGGATGGGAATGCTCTAATGTGTTTGAGGTGTTGGAACCAAGAAAATATAGCTATGCAAGTTGATTTTTCTTAATGGGTCAAAACATGAACCAAGAGGATAATATTCATTATAAGTGTCTATTTCGTGACATATGAGTCCCGGCACTTATGTAATAATGTTTAGAATGTATATGAATTATAAGGTTGTAAGATTGACCACATAACAATTGAATATGCAATTATGCCTAGTTTGACTTTAGGAGGTCAACTAGAAGTGAACAAGGAGCGGGAGCTGGAGGTGGGAACCTTAGGCAGTCTAGGCGAGTTTATACTACAATTTAACTTTTTTAGTTAGTTATATACTGGTTTTTACATTTTATGGTATGCTTATGATTCTTGATATTGTTAAAATATGGATAAGTGCTTAATTGTTATGACTTAAGTGTCAAATTTGGGACTTCTAGACTGCCTTATATGAGAAGTTAAGTACTATTGTGGTGACCACAAGTCTCACATCAATGACGTTGACACCTTACCTGTTATGTTCGATTATAGAACATTGTTAAGCATGAAACGGGCCATGATTGACATTGTCTTGAAGTATAAGTACTTCCATTTGTAGTTTAAAGACTACATTCCTAACAACTTGGGTTTTGATCTTTAATCTTGTTATAAGTTTAAAACATAAGAAATAGAAGACTTTTGTTGTCGTGTGCGTACCCGTATGCCACATGTAAAACAAGATTTGAGTTTCTGAAGAAAACAGCAACAGCAACAACAACAACAACAACAACAACAACAACAACAACAACAACAACAACAACAACAACAATAATAATAATTGCAATAGGGCCATAGTACACCAAAATGGCATTATAAGGGTGGTGTATAAGCATGCTACGGGGCGTACCAGTACGCCAAAATGGCATTGCAAGATTTTCAATAATCTCTTTATCTATTATGTCTAAGATGAGCAAAGTAAAGACAATTGTTGTTGTGCAGGTGATTAATAGTGTTTTCTATCTCATTGTCGATTTACGTGGAGGTTTTGTGTTCTATTTCTTCTTTTAAATATATATTAGAGGACCTCGACCGTCTGAAGCCAGGCATGCCAACATGGAAGACGGTTGATGGCTTATGTCGCCACCTCGCATTGAAGATGGTCTTAGCCGTTGGTGTTTACTTAGAATACTTCTCCCAGTAAAATTATTTATACCTCAAATCGTATTGGGATGCTTGTTATCTTAAGGCAGAGAATAAAGATACAAATTTGATTGTGTATCTTGCTATAAATAACATGTGGCCAAACAGATTTGATTGTGGTGAAGAAGACAAATTTGATTAAATCAATTAGGACACACATGAGGAGTCACTATCTTATAAATGGCTATCAACTCCCACTAGAATATGCCTAAAGTCTTTTCTTAGTTTCCAAGTTCATAAAGTTGTATTATGTTGTGGTTTGTTTTTGTTTTTGATTATATATAGATCTTGTGAGGCTTTAACAACATCAACAAATGTGACTTCTTTACTTGAAAACAGTGAGTTGATATGGTTAATTCACTTTTATGGATGTTTGTAACAAAAACCAGAAAGGAAACTGGTTACCAACACGTTTAAAACCAAACCACAAGTTATTGGGCCTATATATTAGGACCACTAGTCCTTTACACCAAACCTCTACTTTATCATACCTTTTGGGATTGTTTACAGGCCGGGCCCGGTAACGAAATCCACATGCACATAAATTGAGAGTTTTGTTTTTATCAGCGTTCTAACTTTTTTTTACTAATTAAAAACCACTCAAAATTCATTGTTCTAAAACTTTTTCTAATTCATAAAGCTTTCATTCTCAAAATGGGTCCCTTCATGGATTCTCGGTGGTGGTGTGGTCGTGCGGTGGGAGAGGTGGGTGGTGGATGGTGGTGGCGGTGGCAGGTGGGTGGTGGTCAGGTGGTTGTGGTGGTGGGTGGTGGTTAGAGTAAGAAAGAGTGTAGAGATAGAGAGAGAATGTATCTGGGCGTTTGCATATGTATAACTAATATATAAATAAAATTCTTTTATTTATTATTTTTTATAATTGTTTATTTTAGTAATTAAAGTAAAATGACCAAAATACCCTTATGTGGGGTCTACTAGGTCAGATTTAACCATAAAAAATAACTGAGTTAGGGCTAAACGACATAACTTGCAAGGGTTTGCAAAAATCGAGTACGATTTTTGTAATTTTTAAAGATAAATGACACACTTTGCAATGTAGTGTCAACATAAAAAACGATTTTTCTAATATACTCTTCATTTTATGTAGGGGTTGAAAAAGTAATGGGTTAGGTGGGTTTTGGTAAGGGGTTAGGATGGGTTTGGAATGGAATGTGTTAATTAAGAAAACTGTTAGAATGAGTATGGGTTAAGATGAGTTTGAGATAAGATGGGTTTATTAAGAAAAATGTTATGATGAGTTTGGGTCAATAGTGGTTTCGACCATGAAAGGCTAAAAATAAAAAATTAAAATAAAAATAAAATAAAAAATTAAAAGTCAAATAAATGAAAAAAATCAAAAAATTAAAAAAAATTAAAAAAATTAAAAATTTGAAAAAAAAATGAAAAAATAAAAAAAATCATTAAAAAATTTAAAAAAATTAAAATTTTAAAAATCAAAAAATTTAAAAATTTAAAACACAAAATAAAACTTTAAAAATTTTAAAAATAAAACTTTAAAAAATCAAAAATATTTAAAAAAAATTAAAAATAAAATTTTAGAAATTTAAAAACTTTAAAAAATGGAAATTAAAAAAAATAAAAAAATCAATGAAAATTTTAAAAATTTTAAAAAAGCAAAAAAGCAAAAAATTAAAAACTATATGTTTATTTTATAATATAAACTTTTAGTTTTGATTAAAAAATTAAAAAAAAAAAACCAAAAAATAAATTAAAAATATCTAAAACACATGTGTTTCAAGAGTGGCCAATGTTGGGGAAAGTGTGTTTAAATGTGTTTTTTTTTATTTTTAAAATTTACAATTTTTTTACTTTTTTATGTTTTTGAAACTTTTTATTTTTGGTTTTCTTAAGTTATTGTCTTTTAAGTTTTTTTTCTTAATTTTTTGGATTTTGTATTTTTTTTTTTTGTTCTTTTTAATTTTTTATTATTTTTTTGGATATTTGATTTTTTAAAATTCTTTTATATCTTTATTTTTCTTATTTTTTGATTTTTTAAGATTTTTTGATTTTTTTAAATTTTTCTGATTTTTTTTAATTTTTCTAATTTTTTGGGATTTATTTTGTTTTTTGTATTTCTTATTTTTTATATTTTTTTGATTTTTTTATTTTTTAGATTTTTTTATTTTTAATTTTTTTTTGTGAAGTCACAGCTCTGAAGGCTTATGTCTACAAACACTCGAACATGAAGAGGAGTTTGACTGTGATGCTCATTTTAGGGTTACATACTTACATAATGTAATATCCGTCCTGACCCACAAATTATTTAAATAGATATCTTAAAACTCATCCTGACCCAACCTTAATTGTTTCCCAACATATCCTGACCCATGTTTATTTTTAAAATGACTTAAAATAACCCAAATGGGTTTTTATTCTCAGGCCTAATTTTATAGAGCAAAATAATAAAATCGTCCCTGAGTTTAAGTCAAGTTTTCCACTTTAGCTTAAAAATAAAACTTTTTAAATTTGGGTCCCTGGGGTTTCAATTTCGATGTCGTTTTCATCTAAAAGGCAAACTGGGTCATATTTTTATGTTAGTCTCCACCTTTTTTGTCGTGTTCCTAATTTGAATAAAGGGTATAATTGTCTTTTTATCCCTTAAATTATCTTAATTAAAATGAGGAACACGACAAAAAAGGTGGAGGTTAATAGAAAATTCTGACCCGGTTTACATTTTGGATGAAAATAGTATCAAAATTGAAACCCCGTGGACCCAGATTCAAAATGTTTTATTTTTTAATTAAAGTGGCAAAAGTGACCTAAATTTAGGGACCATTTTACTCCATTTTATATTAATCTCAAGTGGCACTTTATATCAGGATATTATATTGTTATTTTAGAGAATTTGTATCCTTACTATCATTTGTACCCTATAGTCATATTAAAAACAACTACATTTTCTATTTTCTTTCATTTAAATAATATTTTGTTATATCTTTATCATTGCATTTTCTCCGTTCTCCACTCATAACCACTTTCAAAATATATTAAAAGACTATAGAAAGTAAACAATGTCCCCTCAAATATACAGATAAGCAGCAACAATTTACTCTCATCCACTCACAACCACTTAGACTAAACGGTGTTGGATGGCGTCTAATGCCACCTAAGCATGATGGTGCCCCGTACACTGGCCCGCATGAAATAAAGGGGGCACCATCGTTCATCTCGCCAGAAGGTTGGCGAGCGCCAATGCTTGAAATGTGCGTGATTTTGAGGTTTTAGATCGTTGGCAACAGTAAAAAAAAACTAACAAAAAATCATTTCCTTTATTTATTTATATACACAAAACTTTCAACCAAATCACATTCCACTCAATCACAACTAACAAAACATTTTGAACACTCAAATCAAACTCTTTCAATTCTCTCTGTTATTTTCTAAAAATGTCTTCAAGCTCGTCAGTCGACTCATCTTGTGAAAACGCGGGAGTACTTAACGACTTGATTATCCAAGCCGCTAAACAGGCGATTCAACTTTTAAGAGATGAAGCAGAGTCGTCCGAGCCACTTACAAGATAAGGAGCCGTTGAATGAGATCGGTTAGGTACTCACCAACGTTTGGTAGATGATTATTTTGCTCAAAACCCTTTGTACAGTGACGCCCAATTCCGACATCGTTTTCTCATAAGTCGCAGACTTTTTTTAGAATTTCGAGTGATTAAGAACGCGAGTATACATTTTTGTAAACAACGAGCATACGGCAAGTCAACGGATACATGAGACAAGTATCTAAGAATGTCAGAAAGAGTATGACAAGAAAGTCTTGAAAAGTTTTATGAAGGTTTTATTATTAATATTATTGTTGTTATTGTTGTTGTTTGTTATAATGCTTGTATATTATTAGGTGTTATCAATATCTACTGAAGGCGATATATGAGGAATCCAACGGCTTTCGACATCCCAATTTTACATGAAGCCCATCAACTAATACATAGGTTTCCCAGGATGATAGGTAGCCTGGACTATACGCATTGGCCGTCAGCTTATTGTCCAACTACTTGGAAAAGGGCAACACCATCAAGGTGACTATGATGGTCCAACCCTAATACAAGTAGTCGCAACTGAATATCTATGGATTTGGAATGCATTCTTTGGCATGACCTGTGCAAACAATGATATCTAAGTTTTACAACCATCAAATCTATTCGATTATGTCATACACGGGGCTGCACCAGATTCATCATTTTATGCAAAAGATGTGGAGTACAAATATAGGTACTATCTTGTCGGTGGTATTTATCCGGAATGGACTACGTTAGTGAAAACTCTTCCGTGTCCGGATGACGTCAAACAGTTGTATTACAAGAAGAAACAAGAGTCGGCAAGAAAAAATGTAGAACAGGCATTTGGAGTGTTAAGGAAATGACGGACTATCGTTGCCCAACCCTCATATATTAGTGAAAAGCAAAAAAAAAGAGAAACGTGATGTATACATGTATTATCTTGTATAACATGATCTTGGAGGACACATGCAGAGCCTTATGTGCCGACTTCGACGATACCTACCAATCGACAAACCAACTACTAAACTACGCCCATAAAGAAGCTATCCAAATGAATTTACGTCATAGGGAAACATACTTGAACATTTGAGCGGATCTGGTTGAACATCTATGGAGTAACCTTGACGGCGACGATGAAGACGGGTAGAAATAATTTTTTAATTAGCTTAATTGTAGTGTGCGTTGTTTGAATTTTAATATTTGTATGTTTAGTTTATTTGTTTGTAAATGTTAATGAAAATCTAAATTAAAAAAATAATAATTGAGTAATGATGACAGATGCTTTATCCCATCGCCTATCAGTTAACAATAGAACCTCATGTACAGTTAGTGCTGACATGTCGCTAATGTGGCGTGATAAAGCCCAACATCATAAACCTTAGAACCAGTTTTTATAATAAAAAGAAATATTCTCTCACGGAATTTGGTGGAAAGATTGTAAATGATCTTATATTAATTTTTATCTAATTTTATTTAATATTGTTAATTTTATATGTTACTAGTTTATAAATCCGTGTATTACACGAATTACATATAAAAACACTTAGATTGAATACTATTTTAATTTATAAGGGTTACAAACCCGTGTATTAAACACGTAAAATAAAAAAAATGTAAATCATACTTCTATATAATCCTGATCACATAATTAAAAAATGTAATAGTATAATCTAATTATTGTGTGTTTTCGATTAGTATTAATACAAGGATGGTTTAGTAAAAAAGATCTAATTATTGTATTTTTTTAATTTTACGATAATATTTAACAAAATACATTGTATTTATCTATAAAATTAATTAAATAGTGCATCTTAATATGGTTATTAACATATTTAAATTAGTTTTATTATATTAGTAAGGATAAGGATTACAAAAATCTTTATTAAATAACATTGAAGTCTAAATTGTAAAGTTGAAGGAGAGAGTGACTCGTAACAATATTTGAAATTTTATTTTAAAAGTTAAATAAGATTTGATGTTTATTAAAAGTTAAATTAGAGTGACATGTGGCATTAAGGGCACTTTTTTATTAGTAGATTTGTTACTTTATCATCTTTATCAATAATTAATATTTTAAATCATTTGGTTTTAGAAATATATGTGGTTAATCTTAATGAGGTGTTATATTATCAAATTAAGTAAATATAATAATACATAAATAATTAAATCGGGGATATTAATAATAATAAAAATAATAATAGTTTTGTTACAGATAATAATAAACCTGTGATTAAAAGACTTTTGATTTTAAAGGACCCTTTATCGTATGTCATTGAGGTGAGATAATCTTGATCTTTAATATGTAAAATCGGTATATTCAAGAGATAAAGTAATTCTTATATTTTTATCTATATATCATATAGTATAATTAAGCATCATGGTATATAAATTTCTTTTGAGTGAGATGATGCATAAAAAATTATTTATTAAAGTGGAGAATGGTCTTTATATTAATTTAGTTATTATTATTATTATTGTTATTATTATTATTATTATCGTTAATGTAGTATAATAAATTGTCACATGACATTTTGATAAAGTCTTTTATTATGAGAGAATGTCGTGTGGCATTAAGGTGACTTTTTTTATTAGTATTAGATGTATATTTATTACTATCCTAGTATTTTTCTTATTTTTAATTATTTTAATGCTTATAATTAATTTAGGATATAAATTTTGTTCAATGCTAACACACTTTACATAGTCGTCTTGTTTCTTTTTCAAGAGAAAGTAGACACATCAAACTTATATAAAACTTTGAACCTAGATGTTTTTTTTTTGAACGGCCAACAAACTCAATCCCGAGCACTCTCGGGGCACCCACTGGACAAACGGAGTACTCCGAGAGTAACCCGAGTCCACCACCAATTCCGGGGAAAACCCGGTAACCCACCCGCCCGTAGGCACGACGGTGAAGTTACCGGTAAAACCCGTTTGGCTCAAGGAACCAACCCAGGTTTCCCTGGGTCTCCTATCATTGCCCACCAGTGCCTCACTCTGCACCAAGTGGGAGTCGAACTTGCATCTCTCAAGAGAAATGCAAGCCCTCCACCACTTGATCTAGAGATCATTGGCTTTTGAACCTAGATGTACAATTCCTTTTCAGTTTAAAATTAGATTAATTTAACATCTGACAATTGTAATTGCGATGGAAAATTTATTCGTGTCATTTTTAGAACCGGGTAAAAAATATGTCTTTAAAAAGAATTAGTTTATTAATCAAAGCTTTTTAGTATCTTACTACTTCGGCAGGAGACGGTTTTATATGGTTTTATTTTTGTATGTTAAAAGTTTTTTTTTTCAAGTTTGCTTCCACTTTTCTTAACATTCATTTTTACGACGTGGTTTTTTCATCATTTCTAAATATACCATCGCGGCATGCTTTTTTTATCTACGTTTCGATGTTTAGAATCAAGTAATCGCAACGCGCGGTAATTAACGGTAGGTTAAAAAATTAAAATTAAATGATTAAATAAAAACATATTTGGTATATTAAAAAAAACAAATATAAAACTTAATTACTATTTAGTAATCTATTTTTTCAAGTTTAACCTTGGATAAATAGTCATTGTGAGAACAAGTAAATACAAAATAATAACCAGTTTTGTAAGTGTTTCATTTAAGTCTTTTGGTTAAAAAATTATAAAAAAGTTACCAGCTTTGTAGTGTTTCATTTACGTCTTTTGGTTAAAAAATTATAAAAAAAAAAAGTTACAATAATGGAACCGATCATTTAACGGATCTTTGCAAATATTAAATAACTTTATTAAAACAACAGTAAAATTAGATTATTAGAGGATTGCGATAAACCTCCACCAACTATCATATCAGATTTCAAATCTCATTTATATAGAGTTAAAGTTCACGTATAAAGTGCCGTATCGTATAAAACGTACGAAATGCAAGAAAAAGCCAACAAATCGCGGTGGCATTTTCGTAATTATTTACTCGTAGAATAATTATCAAAATTACTCTACAAATGATCTTGTAGAGTAATTTGGTAAAATGTTCTTGTAGGGTAATTTTGATCTTGTAGAGTAAGTGGATTTAAACATTAATTTAGACGACGAGGATGAGGAAGTAGAGTTGGCCCGACCGACAGGTAGAAGAAGTGGGAAAAAAGGGAAGGGCAGACTCGTCTTCGGCATATTTCGAAGGAAGCAAGATTGTGAAGAGATGAACCGATGCCTACAAGACATACGTGGCCTCGGTCATAGGCGTTTGGAGACAATGCAAGAAAGAAACGCCGAAAATAAAAAGTTTGTCGCACTACAAGAATCGAGGCAAATGCAGAAAGACATAGAATTTTTGTCTAAACCGATCGATCACCTTGTAGGAGACACGTTGATCATAGCTAAAATGCGTCAGTAACAAATTCGTGACAAATACGGACTTTAGATTTTATGTTTTTTAGATTTTTGTTGTTTTTTTATTTTTAGTAGTGTAATTTTTTATTTAATGAAATATTATTATCTTTAATTTTAAAAGAAAAAATAAAAATTGGGTAATCATTGGATGTGGCATTATTAGGCATTATAACATTACACCCATTTTAAACAAATGCCTTATAATGCACAAATGCTGACTGGACTGTCACATGTCGCTTCATACCCAAGGATGGAGCAATTGTTTCAAGCTCACACATGGTCTAATCTGCACCTCAAAAAGCATATCATCACCTAGTTCAACAATCAATTTACTTTTATCATAATTTAATGGGAAAATCACGAGAATAGCCAAAAATTGGTCAAAGTTTCAAAAATAGCCAGTTGACACCCCATAAAATGGGCTTTCACGAATTCCCACCCGGCTCAAATTAAAAGTTAAGAACTTTCCTCACGACCAATCACCTTTTGCCAAGTGTGCTGCTGTCATCACCAATTGTTCCCTCAGTCTCTCTCTCTCACATCACCAACTATTCCTCTTTCTCTCTCTATCTCGTTTAAATACATTTTGTCTGCACATCTTCTTTCTTCTTTAATGATGCTCTGCACATCTTCTTCATCACTTCAGCAACAAAACCCCAATTCATTGATCTAACACAAACCCCATATTAAACTTTGTTTGTTAATAAGTTGTTGACGGAAGTCAATCGGAGGTGAAGAACTAAGTTGTCGGCCGGAGGTGATAAGAGATGGTAATCGGTGGTCGATTGATCGTCGCGGTGGTTATCGGGGGTGAATAGAGTGGTTGCCGTGGTGGAAATTGTCGACAAAAGGAATGAAGGACCGTGATGGAGGTGTTTGCCGGCAGTCGGAGATGATAAAAGTTGATCGGTGGTCGTGTACAGAGAGATGGTCGTCGGCAGTGTGATGAGGTAATCGGATGTGGGTAGGGTGATCGATGATGGTGGAGGTTAGTCTATTGTGGGTGACGGTGGGTATGGTGGTCGATCGGAGGGTGAGTCGTGATTGTTATTCGAGGGGGTGAACAGTGGTCGTCGACAATCGTCGACGGTGGGGTAGTGGTGATAGTTGGTCAGAAAAAGGTGGATGGATAGTGGTTGATGTCCTCGGTGGTGGAGTGGTACCCAAGGGGCATCAATGTGCAGAAAAACTAGGGCAGAAGACAGGGGCTGAACAGCCAAATTGGGGTAGAAGACAGGGACTGAACAGAGGTGCACGTGACGAAAGTGGGTCCTAATGGGGAATCAATGTGCAGAAAAACTACAGTTGCACAGGTGGCAAAAGGTGATTGGTCGTGAGGAAAGTTCTTAACTTTTAATTTAAGCCGCGTGGGAATTCGTGAAAACCCATTTTATGGGGTGTCAACCGGCTATTTTTGAAACTTTGACAAAGTTTTTGCTATTCTCGTGATTAGCCCTAATTTAATTTGTTATATTTCGCATGTATTTAAATAATCAAGTATAATTTAAATTATATTAAAATAAAACTTGAAAATAAAAAATAAAAAATAAAAACATTCATAATAGAGTAAATTGCCAAAATGATCCCTGAGATTTGGTCACTTTTACCACTTTAGTCTAAAACTCAAACATTTTGAATTTAGGGCTCTGTGGTTTCAATTTTGTTGTCATTTTCATTCAAAAGCAAAATCTGGTCAGATTTTTCAGTTAATATCCAGTTTTTTTTTTCTTTTTTCATCTCTTTTAATGAAGGGCAAAATTGTACGATTTTTTTAATTTGTTATAATAAAACGTTAAAAGACCATTTTGCCCTTCATTTAAAGGAGAAAAAAAAACTAGATGTTAACCGAAAAATCTGACTAGATTTTGATTTTTGATGAAAATGGCAATAAAATTGAAACCATATGGACGCAGATTCAAAAGATTTGAATTTTATACTAAAGTAGTAAAAGTGACCAAAACCCAAAGATATTTTAGTTGTTTGCTCTTCGTAATATAAAAATACAAACGTACATCAACTAAAATAAAAAGCATACATAATCCAATAGAGAATAAAAAATGGGTCCTAATATTAACACATGGGAAAACTTATTTACACATGGTGTATACGGGCCGTATACTGTTATACGGCCCGTATAGAATAAAAATAACTGACAAAGTCTGCTGGCACAGACTTTGTCAGTTGTTTTTATTCCATACAGGCCGTATAACAGTATACGGCCCGTATACACCATGTGTAAATAAGTTTGCCTGGTCGTATACAATGTATACGAACGTGTATACGAGCCGTATACTCTTATACGGCCCGTATGGAACGAAAAATTTGATTTTTCAAGTATTTAAGGAATTTAAGGTGTAAATCACACTAGATATTTTACAGTCGTGAGGTGCTCAAACCTTTCGAAAAGTAGAAAAAAATAAAACATTAACAAGTAACAAAGATTGAAGAACAAGAAAACGTGTCGTATGACTGTAATAAAACGGAAGCTATCAACGCGGAATTACGGGCATGGTGTTATTCTTTATTTAATATTTATAGAATAAAAGGAAGGGTGACGCATTTGATGAGAGTTGTAAGGAGTCTGAATGTCACACCCCCAAAATACCACCTAGGGAGTGTCCCTGATAAGCGTGTGATGTACCAACAATGAGCCACTAATTACATTGAACCCATACAAGTTTCTAAATAAAGTTCTCAATCATTAATAAAATACCATCAACAAGTTTAAATGAAAACCAATATGTTCAGCGGAAGCATTAACGAAACCATGGTTTAAATATTCTCAAAACAAATGTACGAATCAATGAACCAGTATGTGTATCCAATCAGAGCGACCCATGACCATTCCGGCTACTTCAGACAGCAAGTTCCAAATCCAAGTAATCTAATGACCTGCGAGCATGCAACAAGTGTATCAGAGAACGCTGGTGAGTTCATAGTTTTTACCAAAACGTTGATTACCAAGTGTTTAGTTAATCCATTGAAGTTAATTCCGAAAGTAATGTTGATAATAACCCGAATACAAGACGGCTTCTGATTTACATTGCCCTTTCTCCAATGCTCATATCAAAGCATTGGTCATGACTAGGTCATTAGTTCAACACCCGTCCTCCCAGGTACGGGGTGAGGTTGCCAAACCTAAGTAGCGCTACTAACTAATACCATGTTACCTCCCAGGTAACCAAACAACACGGAGGGACTTTAAAGGTGATAGGAAGAGTATATTATCCAACATTCCCGTTTTTACCCAAAAGACTTATCCCTCCCCGGGATACCCACTGACTGTCCCAACCACCGGGACGCATGCTCAAAAGATGAACTCACCTTTGATTTGCTCGGTAGATTTAGCTACACGTTTATCAACAGTGGTCAACCAAGCCCTACCGTGGTTACTAGAGTTAGTCAATTTCATGCACGCGTAAAACATGTTTTCTTTGCATTTATAACACAGATTACAATGCAAGTTCGGGTCTAACAATGCAAGTTCATAGCACTCAATAACATAAGTGGTTCAGTTTACATTTAAATACACTTGTTAATTGTAACAAGTAATTTAACAAATCATTTTCATGTTGTTATTCAACAAATATCTAAGCCATACTCGTAATTAAATCAAACAATCCAACCAGGCATTCGCTGTTGGGCCACTTCCTAACTGACCGGCCCAGTCGATGTTGTGTGGTCCAAATTAATGTACTAATTTGTTCTACTAGTTATTCCCTTATGTTAAACTTCAATTAATCGGTTCCCCTACTCTTCTATATTCACATTATCATAAACAGTACTGCAATTTCATAACATTCAACATAACAATTATCATAAACAATTATCATAACACTCATTATCCTCATAAATCGAATTGGATCCATTATATTATGCCACACACACTACTGTTTCTAGACACCCTCATCATCAAGATTATCAAACAGTAGACACCAATCAACAATATTAAGCTACCCTAATCATCAACTAACAGGAATACTTGGACATTATAATAAATCAATTAATAACCCTAGTGCACCCATGATTCCTTACCAATTATTCATGCAAGTAACCAAGAACCCTTATCAATTGATTATATTAATTATTATACCTTAACTACTGTTCGGCCCCCATAATTCATATTATGAACAATAAGTACCAGGAATCATCAAAGAGGCTATCAACAAACAAACAATACATTCATTCATACCCAAGAACATTGATCAATGAAATCAGGTAAAGGTGTTATACTAACCGAATTGAGACGCAAGAGAAGAGGGGGGGTATCCTGTTGCCGTGCGTGATTCTTGAGAGAGACAGGGTTTCTGATTTGGTTTGTGCTGTAAGTTTTATCTAATAAGGAGCATATTACGTAATCCTATAATATGAGGGTGTTGGGCGGTTTACTTAATGGCAAAAGTGGGCTCAAGCCCAAACAATTAATTGTTATCAAAACCAACTACATAGCTAATATATAATTATATATAGGTTTATAGTCCACAACAAGGTTTTGGGCCTCGGACTTGCCTGATCGGCCTAATATAACCTTTGTGGACCGGCGGGTTTAGATACACACCGTGTGTGTGCGGCCCAAATGCAGGTGGCCCAAACGAACTAACAACCGGCCCAAACACTAGTTATGCGATACAATGAAACCTACCAGTACCATCACTTCACACCCACTAATCATTTATGTTTAACTAGTTTAACAAAATCCCGAGCGTTATCAGATTCACTAAGACGAAGAGTATGCAAAGAAGTGATAATAGCGAAGAATCGGAATCACAAGATTGAAAGACACTAACTGTAAAGTTCGGGTTGTAACATCATCCCCAACTTGAAAGAAATTTCATCCCGAAATTTGACAAGAAGTCTCAGAGAAATGAAGTGGTAGTTCAAGATAACTGTGGATTTCCCCAGGTGCCACATCATCCCCAACTTGAAAGGGAATTTCGTCCCGAAATTCGCCAATGATAACAGACGTTGACACAATCGTTTAGATAACTGCGGATCCTAGAGTTTACTCCGACCATTGCGCTCCTACATGAACTCCGGTCTACGTCTTGAGTTCCAACGAACCTTCACAATCGGGATACGACTATGTTAATCGAACCTTGACTTCCTGGTCCATGTGTTCGACAAATTTCTCCAGTGGAGGTATCGCACATGTTTCATCAGACGTCAGTTAAGCTCACCACGCTTCCCAAGCATCCCACACCCTCCTAGGGAGAGACTTTCAACATGATACGATTGCCTACAGCGATCTTCCAGTGTTTCCCAAGTTTATCAGCTTTCCTGACAGTTACGCGTTGTCGTCAATCGACTCCCGATCCAAACAACCTTCCCAAGAGGTTTGAGTAATTAAGTTGTCCACCATCTCAATATAACAAGAAGGTTGACATTATTGTCTAGGTAATGTCCCAACAGAGTTGTCTGGTTACTAAGATGATCACTGTCGCAGTAGTACTCAACCATAGGTAAGAGTCCTTCCAATTCGCACCATCGCCAGTCACACACATGCTCGCAGCATGTCTTAGAGTGATAGGAGAGTTTGTTTTCTCTGATCGTTTACCCAACGGAGAAAATCAATGCTCTGGTCCTGACGTGAGCCAAGGGTGTTGTGTAATGCCTGACATAAATCATGCATAGATCATATTCAGAGGTAACAGGAGTTGGCACCTCGTGCCTGAAAGCTGCCTCTCTCAGAGGAACATTTACAACTGTGAAGACTCGTCAGTTTTCATGATTGCAAGAAAGTGTGTTGGTAACGTGTGTCCATCAATGATCATCCAGGGGATAATGTTTCCGTTTCGAGTTGTAAGTAAACTAGTGACCAAATCCATGGCAGTTTGTTCGCATTTCCATATATGTGTTTCTGGTTGCTAATATCCCACCTTGACTTCGTTCTCATGCGTGGCTATGTGGGCCTCCAGGCCCGGTCATCCGTACATGGTCTTCAGGTTTCAATACGTCCTATCTAAACTCAGATGATTAGGATATCGAGATCCGTGTGCTTCGCCTGCACCAGCTCCCTAATGTTGCTGTATAGTGAGGTCCATATTCGTTCCACGAAGTGGCCAATATCGCCCGACCTGCCAGAGGTTGCTTCCCCATGCCCCGCATGGGTCTATCTTGAGAACTCTCTTCCTTCAGTTCTTCAATTTGAACAAGACGAGTCTGATCAGGTATGTTAAAGTCGATAGCGAGCTGCAAAGCTCGTGCACGTCCAGGTTTCGCGATCGTATTCATTCAGAAGTTCCATCCTGCGATGCCATCAATTGTTTAGCTCTCTTGAAACAAGGGTACACTGGAGGCCCTTGTGATCAGTCTAAGTGGTGCATTCGGTACCGTCCAAGTAATGCCTCCAATTTAAATCCAAGGACTACGGCTTCCACCGTATGTCGTGAATCGAGCAGTTCTTCCTGTAAGTCCACCACGTGGGCCATCTCCTTCTCGTGCTGCATTGATGTGTAACTGGGACTCTGATTTGGACCATCATGGTATACCGCCAGATCATCGGTACCCTCGGATAGAAGTGATGCTCAGTGCGTCACAGGGTTGGGTTTCAAAAGCTGAAGAGGCGTTTCCCCATGTTATTTCTCATGAATTCACAGCTCCCCGCTGTGCTAAGGAGGTTGAAGTTGCGCCATCTTTGGAGATCCCATGATGAATCTGCGATAGCATCCAGCGATCCCAAGGGATTGCTGTATCCCAGAAGGAATCTGAAATTGCATAAGGTCAATCTGAAATTCCACCTGACGATGTAGAGGTAAACCAAGTAACTCTTCAGAAAACACGTCAGAAAATTCACAAACAACTGGAAGATCCTCGATTTTCCTTTCTTCAGGTTGCGAATCGGTGACGAGAGCTAGAATAGCAGAGTAGCCCTTACGTACACACTTCTGGGCTTTCATGGCCAAGATGATGCCAACCATGGCACCACTACGATGATTTTGAACTGATAAGGATTCCCCACTAGGGAGAGGGATACGCACGATTTTCTCTTTTCAGAGAAATTCCGCTTGATGCATAGATAACCAAATCCATGTCAACGACCACGTCAAAACTTACAAGAGTATCGGGAAGTAGGTCAATGTCGAACACTTGACCCATGGGATTAAGTTTACAATCAAAGAGAACATGAGAAGCTTCTATCGATTTACTATCAGTTAATTCTACTACATGCTTACTTACAAGAGGGGTGAGAGTCAGTCCTAACTAACGATTGAACCCCAGAGACACATAACTCAAATCGGCACCAAAGTCGAATAAAATAGAAGCAAAAAGATCATTCAAAGAAGACGTACCAGTCTCAGCATTACCCTTCATTGCGAGCTTCCCCAGCGCCAATAGTAAATACCCTTCCACTTGCCCCGTTCCCACCATGGTTCCCATTGTTGTTATTCCCAGTATTGTTGTTGTTGCCAGCATTCTGATTAAGCCGAGGGAAATCCCTCTTAAAATGACCCTCTTCACCACACTGAAAGCACCCCTTTTGATTTCCCCGATTCTGTTGGGGTTGCTGCCTCTCCTGTTACTGCGGCGGCTTTGGGAGCCAGACCCTACAATCTTTGGCCATATGGCCCACCTTGTTGCACCTATGACATAATCGGGTGCATGGCCCGCGATGGTGGAACATACACTTATCACACTTTGGTAGCTTTCCTGTGTAAGAACCCTGATTTGAATTGTTGCTCTGATTCTGATTCACAGAAGACGACTGGCCGAAACTACGGTGGATGCTGTTGTCGGCCCTTTTCTGAGATTGGCTGGCACTGGTTGCTTTGTCAGTATCGTTCCATTTGCGCTTGTTATCACTGGCAGGTATGGTAGCTGTAGCAGTCGAGGTAGTAGCAGAAACACGTGGTGGCAAGTTGCCACGTTCGACCTCTTGGTCAGTAATCTTATGTGCCAAACGGACGATACGGGGCAGATTGTCTAAGTTCGCAGCAGTAACGTACCCCTTAACAGCTGGTGCTAAGCCTTTGAGATACAACTCAATTCGCCGATGGGGAGGTCGAGACATGTTAGGGCACAAAGTTGCTAAATCATTAGACCTCCTAGTGTATGCTTAAATCTCAGATCCCTCCATTTTCAGATTATAGTACTCGTTCTCCAGTTTCTGAACCTCATCACGAGGACAATACTCCTCCCTCATCAACTCCTTGAAATCATCCCAAGTAGTGGCATTCGCCATCTCAATACCCAACATCTGAACCTGGGCATTCCACCATGTCAGGGCACCATCCTCGAGTGTACCCGTAACATACTTCACTCTGTCCGCAGCAGGACAGTTACACATTGCAAATACCGATTCTGCCTTTTCGAACCATCGCAGGAGTCCTACAGCCCCTTCGGTCCCATTGAAGGTCTGTGGCTTACAATCCATGAACATCTTGTACGTACATGCAGGTGGAGTAGGTGGATTGTTTTGATTCGCAGGTTGACCTAAAACGTAAGAACGTACAACGCACGGGTAAGATTCGAGTATACGAGACAAGGATAGAAAGTAATTGGCACATATCGTACTAGCCTGGTAAGCCGCTAGGGCTTCAGCTACACGAGTGTTGATCAAGTTGGTTAATTCGGCCTGCGTCATAGCAATGTGGCCACGTCCATGGCCTCGTCCGCTCATGTTTCTATACAAGAAGAGGAATGATTTAAAATGCAAGTTTGAGTAGGAGTCAAGTATTACTATGACCTCTATAGACTACTGAGTTCTAACATAACACCAATTAGCCGAGCGGAACCCCTTTCACACTCGTTAAGCCTCACTAGGACTCACATGCACCTCACGTTATTATTATGTGTGCACCCATAATAATAAGGCGATTTGCATGCTTATCTCAGTGCCTCTTAACTTGCGCTAAAAGGTTCCCCACATTCAAATAGCAAACGATAGGTTTTACAGGATCAAGAATCACAATAGTCGATGGGTAGTGTCACACTAACAGTTCACATAATAGGGGTTGGTAACATAAGGGCTCATACTGTTGTGCCAAGTGTGCATCCACGTGTAATGTCATACATAAGTGTACACTAGATATACTACGCAATTGTAGATGAGAAACGAACCTTGCAGTCTGGAGCTGAGTGTCATGGTCGATTTCGGTACTGTTCGGTTATAGTTTGGTTTTATAAAAACGTTTTATAACCAAGTTCACTATAACCAGTGGCTCTGATACCAAACTGTCACACCCCCAAAATACCACCTAGGGAGTGTCCCTGATAAGCGTGTGATGTACCAACAATGAGCCAGTAATTACATTGAACCCATACAAGTTTCTAAATAAAGTTCTCAATCATTAATAAAATACCATCAACAAGTTTAAATGAAAACCAATATGTTCAGCGGAAGCATTAACGAAACCATGGTTTAAATATTCTCAAAACAAATGTACGAAATCAATGAACCAGTATGTGTATCCAATCAGAGCGACCCATGACCATTCCGGCTACTTCAGACAGCAAGTTCCAAATACAAGTAATCTAATGACCTGCGAGCATGCAACAAGTGTATCAGAGAACGCTGGTGAGTTCATAGTTTTTACCAAAACGTTGATTACCAAGTGTTTAGTTAATCCATTGAAGTTAATTCCGAAAGTAATGTTGATAATAACCCGAATACAAGACGGCTTCTGATTTACATTGCCCTTTCTCCAATGCTCATATCAAAGCATTGGTCATGACTAGGTCATTAGTTCAACACCCGTCCTCCCAGGTACGGGGTGAGGTTGCCAAACCTAAGTAGCGCTACTAACTAATACCATGTTA
>JARYGA010052800.1:0-46497 GCA_030545235.1 Helianthus tuberosus | reverse complement strand
TCGCATTTCTGGAAAAGTTTCCAGCAAGCCCTTGGTACGCGCTTAAACTTTAGTACGGCATACCATCCCCAAACTGATGGGCAAAGTGAGTGTACTATTCAAACTCTGGAAGACATGCTACGTGCACACACAATTGACTTAGGTGGTAGCTGAGATGAACATCTGCCCCTGATCGAATTCTCCTATAATAAAAGCTATCACACTAGTATAAAAGCCGCACCTTTTAAGGCTTTATACATGAGAAAGTGTAGAACTCCCATTTGTTGGGCTTAAGTTGGTGAGAGCCAACTCTCTGGACCTGATATTGTCCTTGAAACAATTGATAAAATTGTGTAAATCAGAGATAGACTCAAGGCTGCCCGTGATAGGAAGAAGAGCTATGCTAATAAAAGGCGAAAGCCTCACAAATTCCAAATCGGAGACAGAGTAATGCTCATGGTCTCGCCTTGGAAAGGCATAATGAGATTTGGAAAGAAGTAAGCTGATCCCTAGATATATTGTGTCACACTCCGACCGCGTTAAAACAACAAAACCACGACGGAAACGTCGGGGAGTGTCGTGGCAGAATTATCGTTTCATAACCATGGATACAAAAAGTGTTTCGTTTTATTGATAATATTAAACATTAACATTGTCTTAACACCAAAACAAACAAGTTACATATCGACTAATATTGTTATTATGTCACTAAGGCCTCGTCCAGATCCTATGTGACTCATGCATCCTAGTAATCATCATCAAGCATCAATACCTAAAACATATGTGAAAACAAAGTCAGCAAAGAAATGCTGGCGAGTACATAGGTTTTATAGGAGTGTCGGATTCATGGCTAGTTTAAATGTTGCAATACTTTATTAAAAACCTTGTTTTGAAAAGAGTATAATATTGCAACTTAATTAACCAACTCAAATCAAGCGGGGCTATGGTTTATAAAACCTCGTAGCCATGATTCCTAACCCAAAAACATTTGTTTTAGTAAAGCAATTTGTAAAAAACATCTCGTATTAAATCGTTAATAAAACTCGTTAATAAATCTCGTTAATAAACTCGTATGGTTTATATCATTTCGAAAACCTCGTTTGTGTGACATCGTTTCAAAATCGTTTACCCAAGTGAACTAAATAACGCCACGGTATGTAATACGATGAAAACACTTATATATAAGAAGTACCAGCGGCGTATCTACCATGTTTTCATCATATTACACCCGTCCCGTTATCTAAACACTTAACCAAAAACCAATCGTTTATCCAACTCGTTTAATCTCGTATGAATCGATCCCAAATCGTTAATTCGTTTAAATCATTTAAATCATCCTCGTTTTAAGTGTGAAAACTATTTGTGGTCGCCTCGCTAATAACATTCAAACCTTCGTGAGTCGACTATTCGCTCTCGCATTAATAAACCACCAAAGGGTAAATTAACATTCAGATTCAGTCATTACCAACCTAACCCACACATAACCATGGGTACAGTATGATAATGGGATTTGTCAGATCCTATGGTACCATAACCAAATACTAGTCGCCTTGATCAATGCTAATGAATGCCATTCGTTATGTAATTACAACCAACTAGTTTATTCACTTTTATTGAAATCGTTATTAGTTTAATATAAACCATCTTAATCGTTTTTGAAGTCATCGTTATAATATCGAAAATCATTTTGAAAACCATCGTTAAAGCCTTGAAAACAGTTAGCACATATGAATCACCCCAAAACAATTGAAAACAGTAAAATAGGGGAACTATGTACTCACATGGAGTGCAAAGTATCCTTAATCAATAGACTTCAACAAACTCGAGCAAACCAGAGAAATCAATCAACACAAAAGGTCCAAGAAGGATGTTTGATTCAAAATTACTCAGGTATGAGGTGTTAAAACCTCAACTTAGAGCAGAGATTGAATCAAGGTGTGAAAAACCAAAATGAGGGAGCTTGCTATTTATAGGAAGCTAGGATCAATAGGATGATTCCAAGTGGTTTGAGGGAGTGAACTTGGCCATACATTTGGGTTAATGGTATTAGAATACAATGGGAGCCGAAAACCAGCTCCAGGTATTGCAAATATTACATTAAAACCCCTGAATTTGGCCCAGATTGCTGTTTTTGAAGTTTCTGTCTGACAAGGCCACGCGGCCCGCATAAGATGTGGCTTGGGCTTACGCGCCCCGCCTGGGCCATCTTTGGCAGATTGTCAAAACAGGTCCCTGCACATCAGAAACTTGCATTTCGGCTCATTTTTGACACGTTTAAGCCCCGTTAACCTCATTTCAATGCTCTAAAATGAAGTTAAAGTATAGGGAACTTAAAACATGCTCAAAAATATCTCGGATGTCGGTTTGTTTGGTCGTACGGTTGCGTTGTTCGGTTAATTACGACGGAAGTCGTAACGAACGCAAAAACGATCCAAATTAAGCGAAGAATGGAATTCTATCTTGACAATCACTAAAATAAAATATTTTAATGATTACATAAATTTTTGGATGTCCGGATATATTCAGAACGTAAGATATGCGCGAAAATGCAAACTTGTGCACTTTTTGACGCTTTTAGTCCCTGAATGACCAATAAAGTTTGTTTTAGCATACCGAACCCCTCAAAGCCTATTTCTAAGCTATGTAAAGGATATTTAGGGTATGTTTAACTTATGATCAAGTTCCGGAGTGTTTGTTACTATACAAATCAGTATAGTTTTGCAGTTTTGACACAAATAGTCCCTGCGATCGAACAAAGTTGATTTCAACACACCAAACCATTCAAAACTTATTTCTAAGTTATGTGGAGGTTATTTAAGGTATGTTAAGCCTATGTCACTATTCTGGAGTGTTTTTCGCGTTATACTGACTGCGTTTACGCACCAGTTTGCGTATAACCTTCCAGAAAGCGATTTAAAGCTTGAAATTGGAGTCGAATCTAATTGAAAATTCACCAAACACAAATACACACATAATAACATCATGACACATATAGTAACACCAAATCACATTGTTTTATTAATAATCATCATTGTTTTACATCGTACATCGATTACAGAGTACAGTTGTCACAGTCTATCCTACTTCAGGAAATTTCGTCCCGAAATTTTATTTAGAGAAAACTTGTGAAAACAAATGCGGATATTTCGCCTCCATTTGGTCCTTACATTCCCAAGTAAACTCTGGGCCACGTTTGGACTCCCAACGAACTTTAACCAAATGAATCCATTTGTTCTTCAACTGTTTGAAAGTACGGTCCAGGATCTCCACGGGTTTCTCGACAAAGTGCATCGTTTCATCGATTTGGATCTCATCGAGAGGAATGTGAAGATCAGCTTCAGCTAAACACTTTCGTAGATTGGACACGTGAAAAGTCGGATGAATATTTCCAAGCTCTGGAGGTAGCTCTAGTCGATAGGCAACCTTCCCAATTCTTTCCACAATCTTAAATTGTCCCACATATCGAGGTGCAAGTTTTCCTTTCCTTCCAAATCTCACCTCTCCCTTCCAAGGTGACACCTTGAGTAGGACACGGTCTCCGACGTGAAATTCCAAGGGCTTGTGTCCTAAATTCGTATAACTCTTTTGACAGCATCTAGCTGTCACAAGATTATCATGAATTTTCTTGATTTTGTCTGTTGTTTCCAGAACAAGCTCAGGTCCAGTAAGCTGAGCTTCACCGGTCTCATTCCAACAGACAGGTGAACGACATTTTTGACCGTAGAGAGCTTCGAATGGTGCCATTTTAATGCTAGCATGATAACTATTGTTGTAAGAGAACTCGATCAATGGCAGATGAGAATCCCAATTACCACCAAAGTCGATCACGCATGCTCTAAGCATATCCTCCAAAGTTTGAATCGTCCTCTCAAATTGACCATCTGTTTGGGGATGATAAGCAGTGCTTAGATTCAGTTGGGTTCCCAAAGCAGATTGCATGGTCTTCTAGAAATGAGATGAAAATCGAGCATCAAGATCAGAAATGATATCCAAAGGAACACCATGTCGAGATACTATCTCATCAACATAAATCTTTGCAAGCTTATCAGCAGATAGATCCTCGCGAATCGGAATAAAATGAGCTGATTTCGTTAATCGATCGATAACAACCCAAATAGCATCATGACCTTTAGACGTACGCGGTAACTTAGTGATGAGATCCATAGCAATGTTCTCCCACTTCCAAACCGGTATCTCTGGTTGTACAAGCAAACTAGAAGGTCGTTGATGTTCAGCCTTGACTTTGAGACAAATTAGGCATTTTGATACATACAAGGCAACATCCTTCTTCATACCAGGCCACCAGTACTGAGTACGAAGATCCTTGTACATTTTATCAGCACCAGGATGGATAGAATATCGAGACTTGTGAGATTCGTCCATCACTAAAGTGCGAAGATCGTCTTGTTTCGGAACCCACAAACGATCCTTGAAGTAGAGTAAACCATCGTCTTTCCTTTCGAGCTTAAGCTCAAGTTGAAGCGGTAGCTCATCTTTCAATAAACCTTTGATCACACAGGATCGTTGAGCTTAAAGGACACGAGATTGGATGTCGGATAGAGCTCGGACAGAGTGAAGCTTGACTCGCTCTTTTCGACTAAGCGCATCGGCTACGACATTCGCCTTACCAGGATGGTAGCGAATCTCGCAATCGTAATCGTTCAAGAGTTCAACCCAATGTCGTTGCCTCATGTTCAGCTCCTTCTGATTAAGAATATGCTGGAGACTTTTGTGGTCTATGAAAACCACACACTTCATTCCATAGAGGTAGTGTCTCCAGATTTTAAGCGCGAAAACCACAGCTCCTAACTCAAGATCATGAGTCGTATAGTTCTTCTCGTGAACTTTCAATTGTCTAGATGCATATGCTATAATCTTACCTCGTTGCATGAGGACGCAACCAAGGCCTAAGTTGGACGCATCGCAATAGACAACGAAATCATCGCTTCCCTCGGGCAGAGATAGAACAAGAGCATTACATAACTTCTGCTTTAGCGTTTGGAATGCTTCTTCTTGCTTGGGTCCCCACTCAAAAGGCTTATTCTTTTGAGTCAAAGCAGGGAGTGGAACCGCAATCTTTGAGAAATTAGAAATGAATCGATGATAATAACCAGCAAGACCAAGAAAAGATCGAATCTCTGTAGGTGTCGTCGGCGTACTCCAATCCTTAATAGCAACAATCTTGGATGGATCCACATGAATACCCTGCTCGTTGACTATGTGACCCAGAAACTGAACTTCTTTAAGCCAGAATTCACACTTGCAGAATTTAGCAAAAAGTTGTTCCTTCTTAAGGAGTTCCAACGTTAAGCGAAGATGTTGCTCGTGATCGGCTCGAGTCTTTGAATAAATGAGAATATCGTCGATGAACACAATAATGAACTTGTCTAAATAAGGTTTGCAGACCCTATTCATTAAGTCCATAAAGATAGCTGGGGCATTCGTCAAACCAAAAGGCATGACAGTGAACACGTAATTAGGGATGAGATCGGTACGATACCGGTACCGTACCGGTACCGATACCGTAAATACCGTTACCGAAATTGAGGAAATGTGGATACCGATTACCGTACCGTATTTATAGATTCGGTACCGGTACGGTATCGGTATCGGGACCGGTATTTCGGTACTTTACCATATTGGTACCGCTTTGGTGTCATCCATTGTTTAACCTAAAAATATTTCATGTGCAACACATCCATCCATTATTAATTGAACTTGAGTAATATATAGAGGAATGTAAACAAATGGTAAACATATTAAGTAGTAAAAAAAATCAAAAGGTAAACATCCATGGGTTCGACTTTTAACATCCAAATTCCAACATGTCTAAAAAATCATCATAGTTCATTAAAAATAACCAAACAAAAGAAATTGATATTGGTCTTTGTAAAACAATGTTCAAGAAAATATAATTTCATAGTGGGATCTAAGATAATAGCAAAATACATATGGTCATTATTAAATTCGGTATTAATACCGGTATTTACCGAAAAATACCGGTACCGATACCGTTTTTTACCGATACCGAATTTCAAAAAATCTATTACCGATACCGGTACCGTTTATGATCGGTACGGTACGGCATCGGTACGGTACCAGTATGGTACCAGTATTTCGGTAAAAAATCTCATCCCTACACGTAATGCACATATCTCGTGTGGAAAGCAGTTTTGGGAATATCTTCTTCGAGAACACGAAGTTGATGATACCCAGAACGCAGATCGATCTTAGAAAAAACACGAAGCACCTTGTAGCTGGTTAAAGAGATCATCAATTCGAGGTAGGGGATATCAATTCTTGATGGTAAGCTTATTAAGCTCACGATAATCGATACACATTCGAAAAGACCCATCTTTCTTTTTCACGAAGAGGACAGGAGCTCCCCAAGGTGAATAACTAGGACGGATGAATCCTTTATCAGATAACTCTTGAAGCTGTTTCGATAACTCTTGCATCTCTGACGGTGCAAGACGATAAGGTGCTTTCGCGATTGGGTTGGCATTGGGTACAAGGTCAATATGAAATTCGATTTGACGAACTGGAGGCAAACCAGGCAGTTCATCAGGAAACACCTCTGGATAATCCCGAACAATCGAAATATCCTGAATACTCTTGCTCTTGCCTTTCTCCTCGGTGACATGTGATAGAAAAGCAACATATCCTTTTCTCAAATACCTCTGAGCTTCCATACACGACAAAAGCTTCAGTCCACCTGAAGGTTTCTCGCCACGAACTTCTAGAATTTCGCCAGAACACAAAATCTTATCGAAGCAAACCACCTCAGTGTGGTGTTTGGTTAACCAATCCATTCCAATGATAACGTCGAAGCTCCCAAGTTGAATTGGTGTGAGGTCAATAGGAAAAAGATGGTTATCAAGGTTTAACTGACAACCACGAATAACAGAATCGAGAACAAGAGGTTTACCAGTAGCAACTTCGACAGATAAGGGTTTCCTCAATTTAGTTCTAGGTATCGCAAGCAAAGGTTCAAAAGATAACGAAACAAAACTTCTATCGGCACCAGAATCAAAGAGAATAGATGCAGGTCGATTATTAACAAGAAACGTACCATTCACCACCTCGTTGTCAGCCCTCGCTTCGTTTGCATTCAAATTGTATGCTCGCCCTCGAGCAGGATTCACGTTGGCGTTGACGTTCGCATTCGGGTTCGCATTAGCATTCGCGTTTGCATTCGCCAGCCTCGGACAATTGTTGCGGAAGTGACCAAACTCTCCACAATTGAAACATGAACCCGGTGGGAATCTCGCAGAATTCCCTTGTACCGGAGCTTGAACCTGGGCAACCTGATTTTGTCCCAAACGACAAACATTGGCCAAATGCCCAAGTTTACCACATGTCGTGCACTGCTTACAAGCTTGTTGTGCAACATGATGACCGTTGCAGCGAGCACAATGAGGTGCGGTACCAGTATACGCCTTCTTCGCAGGAGGTTGAGCCGGTGGGTTCTGAGCATTTTGTGTCGTAACAGCAAAATTCTGGGCACCCTTTCGCTTCCTCAATTTCTTCGACGACTCACCTTCTTTACCCTTACCCTTTTTCTTGTCCTTCCCAGAATCAGTCGCCTTCTTTTTATCACCCTTGCGGGTGAGTTTACCCTTCCTGACTTGAGTCTCAGTCAGGGTAGCAGACAACTCGATCGCTTGACGAAGGGTAGTAGGATTAACACCGGTCACAATATCCAGCATAGAATCGGGTAGACCATCGATATATCTCTCAATTGCTTTCTCTGGTGGGGTAACCATGGTGGGACACAATAGACTGAGTTCCTCAAAAAGATCCGTGTACGCACGGTGCTCAGCCCCATCTTGTTTTAAATCATCAAACTCTCGTTCCAAAGCTCGAATTTCGTGACGGGGACAAAACTCCTTCATCATGAGAGCCCGAAGCTCTTCCCATGTTTGTGCCAATGCCACTTCGGCACCCCTATCGCTCATAATACCATTCCACTAGGTAAGCGCTCGCTTCTCAAACACACTTGATGCAAATTCAACCTTACGCGCATTCGGACACTGCACATGCCTGAATGTGCTTTCGATACTCTCAAACCACTGCAGGAGCGCAGTTGCTCCTTGCGACCCATAAAACTTTAGAGGCTTAGCAGAATTGAAATTCTTGAAATTACACTGTGCATTATTGTTGTTGTATATCTCGTGGACTTGGGTCACAACACCGGGTAGCACAGCAGCCACTTGCTGAGAGACCAGGGCTGCGATTTCTTCAATAGTAAAAGATTGTGCTTCACGTCGAGGAGGCATGGTCTAACAAGGAGATATGAGAAACGAGTGAGGTTGATAATTAGGAAAAGCAAAAGAGGTATCGACAAAACACAAGGAAGGCGGTCATTTGTTCGTTACCTCGAACAAACAAACGACACGCAGTGACTAATCAAAGTAAATGGGTCAATATGATGTATCGCCGAAGACATGCTCGCCTATAAGTGAACACTCACCCCAAGAGTTCCCAGGTAAGAGTGACTGGCCCGATTATGTGGATTTGTATGAACACTCTAGCCTTAGACAGAAAACTCAGGGTACAGGCATTCACCCTTCCAGTTTGCACGTGTTCACATTATTTAGACCCAAACTTTGACGAGATTTTGAAAACTTAAAGGGTTCAAAACCTTACAACAAAGGGTTCAAAACCTAGTAATCAATCATCCTAGAACATATGATTAGTTTTCAAAGCGGACTCGAAAATTGTGTTCTCGTTGTGGGTATCACCTAAGGATAGGTGACAGTTTTGTTTTAAAAATCTAAACGCAACGAAACTTGTGTTAGGGTCCTAAAAGTTATAGTCTAGGTCAAAGCATTACTAATAACCTAATTCCCTATAACCATTGGCTCTGAAACCAACTCTTCTGTCACACCCCGACCGCGTTAAAACAACAAAACCGCGACGGAAACGTCGGGGAGTGTCGTGGCAGAATTATCGTTTCATAACCATGGATACAAAAAGTGTTTCAATTTATTGATAATATTAAACATTAACATTGTCTTAACACCAAAACAAACAAGTTACATATCGACTAATATTGTTATTATGTCACTAAGGCCTCGTCCAGATCCTATGTGATTCATGCATCCTAGTAATCATCATCAAGCATCAATACCTGAAACATATGTGAAAACAAAGTCAGCAAAGAAATGTTGGCGAGTACATAGGTTTTATAGGAGTGTCGTATTCATGGCTAGTTTAAATGTTGCAATACTTTATTAAAAACCTTGTTTTGAAAAGAGTATAATATTGCAACTTAATTAACCAACTCAAATCAAGCGGGGCTATAGTTTATAAAACCTCGTAGCCATGATTCCTAACACAAAAACATTTGTTTTAGTAAAGCAATTTGTAAAAAACATCTCGTATTAAATCGTTATTAAAATCTCGTTAATAAATCTCGTTAATAAACTCGTATGGTTTATATCATTTCGAAAACCTCGTTTGTGTGACAACGTTTCAAAATCGTTTACCCAAGTGAACTAAATAACGCCACGGTATGTAATACGATGAAAACACTTATATATGAGAAGTACCAGCGGCGTATCTACCATGTTTTCATCATATTACACCCGTCCCGTTATCTAAACACTTAACCAAAAACCAATCGTTTATCTAACTCGTTTAATCTCGTACGAATCGATCCCAAATCGTTAATTCGTTTAAATCATCCTCGTTTTAAGTGTGAAAACTATTTGTGGTCGCCTCGCTAATAACATTCAAACCTTCGTGAATCGACTATTCGCTCTCGCATTAATAAACCACCAAAGGGTAAATTAACATTCAGATTCTGTCATTACCAACCTAACCCACACATAACCATGGGTACAGTATGATAATGGGATTTGTCAGATCCTATGGTACCATAACCTAATACTAGTCGGCTTGATCAATGCTAATGAATGCCATTCGTTATGTAATTACAACCAACTAGTTTATTCACTTTTATTGAAATCGTTATTAGTTTAATATAAACCATCTTAATCGTTTTTGAAGTCATCGTTATAATATCGAAAATCATTTTGAAAACCATCGTTAAAGCCTTGAAAACATTTAGCACATATGAATCACCCCAAAACAATTGAAAACAGTAAAATAGGGGAACTATGTACTCACATGGAGTGCAAAGTATCCTTAATCAATAGAACTTCAACAAACTCGAGCAAACCAGAGAAATCAATCAGCACAAAAGGTCCAAGAAGGATGTTTGATTCAAAATTACTCAGGTATGAGGTGTTAAAACCTCAACTTAGAGCAGAGATTGAATCAAGGTGTGAAAAACCAAAATGAGGGAGCTTGTTATTTATAGTAAGCTAGGATCAATAGGATGATTCCAAGTGGTTTGAGGGAGTGATCTTGGCCATACATTTGGGTTAATGGTATTAGAATACAATGGGAGCCGAAAACCAGCTCCAGGTATTGCAAATATTACATTAAAACCCCTGAATTTGGCCCAGATTGCTGTTTCTGAAGTTTCTTTCTGACAAGGTGTGACACCTGTGCCTTCACGGCCATCAAACAAATACCGAACCAATGAAATATTGTATTTCATACTTGGGATTTGTATAAATATGTGCATCATTTGCACATATCAATTCTTGTTCGATTCCAAACTCTAAATCGCTTTCTGGAAGGTTATACGCGCACCGATGCGTAAATATAACCAGTTTAATGCAACGAACACTCCGGAATAGTGAAATAGGCTTAACATACCTTAAATAACCTTTACATAACTTAGAAATAAGTTTCGAAGGCTTTGGTATGGCAAAAATCAAGTTAAATCGCTTACAGGGACTAAAGTTAACAAACTGCGAAAGTATTCCAATTTGAACTGTAACGAACATTCCGGAATATGACCATAAGTTAAACATACCATAAATATCCTCTACATAGCTTAGAAATAGGCTTTGAGGTGTTCGGTACGCTAAAATAAACTTTTGGGTCATTCAGGGACTAAAAGTGCCAAAAAGTGCACAAGTTTGCACTTTCGCGCATAACTTACGTTCTGAATACATCCGGACATCCAAAAATTTATGTAAGCACTAAAACATTTTATTTTAGTGTTTGGCATGAGAAAAATCCATTCGTCACGCCATTTGGATCATTTTTCACGCTTATGCGCATTCCTTCGTAATTAACCGAACAACGTAACCGTACGGCTAAACGAACCGACACCCGAGATATTTTTGAACACATTTTAAGTTCCCTATACTTTAACTTCATTTTAGAACTTTGAAATGGAGTTAACGGGGCTTAAACGTGTCAAAAAAATGCATCGAAAACCAAGTTTTGAGGTTGCAGGGACTGAAACTGTAAATCTGCCAAACTAGGTCCGTAAGTAGGGGCCAGATGCAGCAAAACGTTTTTTTACAGCTGTTAACAGCCCTTAACACTCTCCAAAGGCCAAGTGCCAAGTGTCAAACTCTTATGGTGGATGGCAAATGAGTTACCACAACTTTCCAACAAGTGTACGGCTTAGATCGTGCCCCCTTTTCCAAGAAATGATCCTAACGGTGAACCAAAAACTATAAATACCCACCTCCACCCTTCACTTTTCCTCACAAGAATCTGATCTTATATGCTCTAAGTTGAAACCTTTGTTTCATACCTGAGCCATTTTGATCTAGATTAGCATTCGGGGACCCTTCGTAAGTGTTCCTTCGTTCTTTTATTGCTTTTCGAGTCCGAAAGTCAAACTTTGTTTGACTTTCTGCATTGACCAGTTTATGGTCAATGCGAAGTTCGTTTGAACTTCGCAACATGATTGTAATCACGATGGCTATAGTCCCTTGTGACTATGCCTAATGATTACCACGTTGTCTAGGGTCGTAAGGGTAAGCGATCTAATAAATCGCTTATACCTTCGAACCCGACCCATTTGGTCGATCATTAGGATCCGACCAAACACATTAGGTGACCATAGTATATAGGGAATAACCTTCCAAGGTTATACCTTATGGTCGCTTCGTTTAAGTAGTTGTATGATAGGTAGTTTATATGCCTTAGGTAAATTACCAAAATACCCCTTTGATGCCAAAATTCATTTTAAACATATGTAACATAACTTTTGACATCTAAACTGATTTGACAACCATATTAGACATGTTAAGGCATATTTTACTTGTCATAGGACTAGTTAGGCGTTCCGAACGCGTTTCACGCGAGCGACGCGTTAAAGTAGCATAAGCTACCTAAACGGGTCGTAAGCACTTATGTTAGGTTTCATTTAGTATGTAGGCTTTGTTAAACCATATTACACGAGTCTCCATACTCATTTGGTTTACGAACCCGCATTCTATCCGATCTTCCGATTTAGGTCCGGTATATTAACATAGTTACCTATATTAGGTGCCGTTTGATTCCGTGATCTCTAACATTGCTTGGTGGTTATCTTAGGACTTCTGAGCAATCTCAAGTGAGTACATAGACCCCTCTTTTACTGTTTTCCAAACATTTTGGGGTGGAACACATGTGCCTACTTCTTACTTTCGTGCTTTCGTGCTTTCCAAGTTTTCACATCATATACTTGCTATATTCATTAGTACATTTATAGTACATGATTTCATTGTCTTACATTACATTTTATGCTATGTATGTCCATTTAGTTCATACTTAGTACATCGTTTCACATCACATCACATGCTATGTATGTTCATTTGTTGCATACTTAGTACAGTTGTTTTCATCACATGCTTACATTTTGATATGATATTTGGTTTGTTTTGATGGATCAATATACATTCATTAACACCGATCACGCCGTTCGTTAGTAGGTAGTGGTACCATAGGAATTGACAACTCCCGTTCCGGACATCCTGGGTAGGTGGGGATGAAAGGAATGACCGAATTCGATATACATTTACAACAAGATAGACCTTTAATTTGTTTAAGGGCTTATCGCCATAGTCTCAAGGCTTGGATGTATGCATTCTCACAATACCGCATAGATATTTGTATCAGTATAGCATGCATTTCCACAAAACATAGCTTTGATTTAAACCTTGTTTTACTTCAATACTTTGTTTTTGTGCATATGGTTTAGTTGATATATTTCACTAGCCATACATATCATTTTGGTTACACATTACATGATTTACATTTGACACATAAACATTATTGACATTGGTTACACATTACATGATTTACATTTGACACATAAACATTATTGACATTGGTTATACATTACATGACTTACATCTTGGCAATAAACATTTTGACATATTATTCAATACGTTTGGCAATTGGCTTAAACATAGACATCTTACATTGTTGGTTTGGTTTGAGTAAGTGATTTAAGTAACGAGGCGTGTGTAATATGATACAAGCATGGTGGATACGCCGCTGGTACTTCCTATTTATAAGTGATTGTATGGTATTACATATCGTAGCGTTATTTGAATCATTTCAATTTGAGACATATAACATTTTATACAAATAACATACTTTTCACAAGACATTAATTTACAAACAACTTACTTTTTTTACAAACTCATTTTACATGGTTATTCATTTAACCATACATTATTCTCTTATTTATACATATCATCTGATCTTATCGTTTTTCAAATGATTTACAAGACAAAGCAAATTACAAGGTTCATGACTAAACATTTTCTCAAACATAAGTCATGAATTCTGTTTTCACAAAACCTATGTATCTCACAGGCATTTTTATGTTGACGTACCTATTTTCACATGTGTTTTCAGGATATGATGCATAGGACTTATCAAGATACACATAGGCGGACTTGGGCCTTAGTGACAATAAAAGATGCAAGACTAGTTATTTATGTTATGTTTCTTTGATTGTCAAGACATTGTAACTCTTTTAATCAATAAAACAATATTTAAATTTCCATGTGTTATGAAACAATGATTCTGTTACAACACTCCCCGACGTTTCCGCCACGTTTTGTTGTCCTACGTGGTCGGGGTGTGACACAAGGACACGCGGCCCGCATAAGATGTTGCTTGGGCTTACGCGCCCCGCCTGGCCCATCTTTGGCAGATTGTCAAAACAGGTCCCTGCACATCAGAAACTTGCATTTCGGCTCATTTTGACACGTTTAAGCCCCGTTAACCTCTTTTCAAGGCTCTAAAATGAAGTTAAAGTATAGGGAACTTAAAACATGCTCAAAAATATCTCGGATGTCGGTTTGTTTGGTCGTACGGTTGCGTTGTTCGGTTAATTACGACGGAAGTCGTAACGAACGCAAAAACGATCCAAATTAAGCGACGAATGGAATTCTATGATGCCAATCACTAAAATAAAATATTTTAATGATTACATAAATTTTTGGATGTCCGGATATATTCAGAACGTAAGATATGCGCGAAAATGCAAACTTGTGCACTTTTTGACGCTTTTAGTCCCTGAATGACCAATAAAGTTTGTTTTAGCATACCGAACCACTCAAAGCCTATTTCTAAGCTATGTAAAGGATATTTAGGGTATGTTTAACTTATGATCAAGTTCTGGAGTGTTCGTTACTATACAAATCAGTATAGTTTTGCAGTTTTGACACAAATAGTCCCTGCGATCGAACAAAGTTGATTTCAACACACCAAACCATTCAAAACTTATTTCTAAGTTATGTGGAGGTTATTTAAGGTATGTTAAGCCTATGTCACTATTCTGGAGTGTTTCTCGCGTTATACTGACTGCGTTTACGCACCAGTTTGCGTATAACCTTCCAGAAAGCGATTTAAAGCTTGAAATTGGAGTCGAATCTAATTGAAAATTCACCAAACACAAATACACACGTAATAACATCAAGGCACATATAGTAACACCAAATCACATTGTTTTATTAATAATCATCATTGTTTTACATCGTACATCGATTACAGAGTACAGTTGTCACATATTGGACCATTCGAAATAAAAGAATATGTCAGATCTGTAGCTTACAGACTTAAACTACCTGAAGAGCTGAGTGGAATCCATGATGTATTCCATATCTCTAATCTGAAAAAGTGCTTAGCTGATGAAGAACTTGTTATGTCTCATCATGACGTTCAAATTGACGAGAACTTAAGGTTTATTGAAAAACCTTTGTTCATAGAGGACCGTGAAGTCAAAAAGCTCCGTAAGAAAAAGGCTTCCCTCGTCAAGGTGAAATAGGATTCCTGCCATGGCCCAGAATACACTTGGGAGGTTGAATCCGAAATGAGACGGAAATACCCGTATTTGTTTGAATAAATCTCGAGGACGAGATTTTCTTTAAGGGGGTGAGGATGTAACACCATGAAAATTCCATCAAATTATGTTACGACATGTGTCTAATTCTCCAACTAATCCCGACTACGTGGAGGGAGAAACCTCAAACTAATCCCGATTATGTGGGAGGAGGAAGGGCCTATAATGTACGTTCATTGAAACGTATCTCAAATCTCTGACTAATCCTGACTCAGAGAAGGAGAGGGACTTTTATTGTGCGTTAACTGAAACGCGTCCCGAATGTCCAACTAATCCCCACTGTGTGGAAGGATGGGTACTAATATTGCACATATCAATAACTTACTAAACCCAAGGGGTTAAGTGTACAAAATCCTTATTCCGAAAGTCCTTACGGACCGTAAGGCATTTAAAAGAATGAGCGCCAGGAAGTCTTATGGACCGTAAGACTTGTTTACATACAGTCCGCATGTGGAGTGATGGGAAAGCAAAACAATGTCCTTACGGAGCGTAAAGGCATAATTCTTACAGTCCGTAAGGGGACCTGCAGATCAGAAAAGCAGTTGGCTGTTGTAGCCTATTTTTGCCACCTTGCACCGACTTACTACCACCTTCTCTGGTTCCTCCATGTCCCTGGGCACTTGTACACATCTGAGAAGCCTCCTCAACATGTGGCATGATCTTGTGATGATCTTGCAACTATAAATAGGCCATGTTTTCATCCTCATTCCTTGCTCATTCATATTTCTTTCACTCTAACTCTTTTAAAGCTTTCCTCTGGACAAGAGGACTCCCACTCTCAGTTCTATTCTACTCAAACACTTCAAAGTAAGTGTTTCTACTTAGTCTTTTTCATTCTATTTAGTTATTTGAAGTTTAAAGTCAAACAGTTGACTTTCTATTTGACTTTAACTTCTGAACATTTTGGTAAAGGTAAAGTTCAATACGAAATTTCCTACGTGATTGTAATAACGGTGGTATAATCCCTCTGTGATCATACCTTCGGATAATCACATTTACTAGTTGAATTGTTAAGTTGAGCATGTTACGTAAAAGTTGAATTTTCGACTAAAATGTATAAATGGTTTCTATACCTTATAACTCATATTTTTTTGACATATATACAAGCTTTATAACTTATATAAATGGATGTTAGCATGCCCAACTTGTCCAATTCAGTTTAGAGTCTCATTCTAGGTCAAAAGTCAAGCAGTTTGACTATTGATTCTGACCCGTTTGGTCAATGTTTAAACCTGTTTTAAACTTGTTTTAAGACCATATTATTTTTTAGTATAACTCTCTTTGAAGTTATACCATATGGTCATTTCGTTTGATGGGTTAAATGAAAAGTTTTGAAATTATTATTGAAAATGACCACAATACCCTTATGTGGTCAAAATAGCTAAATAAATGGTTTTCAACTAAACTGACTTATAATCTGACTGTAGATCAGTATGTACTTTAACTAAAAATGTATATTTGATACTTAGACTTGTCATGAGCCCATCCGACCTTCTGAAACCGTCTTTATGCGCATAACTAGTTATGCGGACCTCGTTTGCATAAACTAGGCGTAACGGGTCAAAATCTTTTAAAATCTTTCCAAATCAGAATGTTGGTTTGATTAACCTTTTTCCAATGAGTCCTTACACTCGGATAGGTATAAACCACATTCTAATCAATCTACGCTTAATCTAGCGAATTAATCTTATTCTTACGTAACGGGTCGTATCAAAGGAACTAACCTATGACCCATATACATTCTAACAGATAACTGAATCTGTTCACTCCGGACTATAGAACCCCCCGGATATTCAAACTTGAGTTTAATACTTTGTCTTTACGACTTTTACTACATTGAAAACCATTATTGGTTGGAAGCTAGCTAAAAGGTAAATACTCTTAACCTATTTTCTTTGAAACTTGGGGTATGGCGAATACGCCACTTGGAGCGGGTATTACATAAATGAGCCGCCTATGATTGCTCATAAATGTAAGAACCGGTTTAATCTGTTATATTTGATAACTGAAACAATTAGGGGTTATTGGTACCATGCACGGGCGTCGCGACTCATGAACTATTACGGCCATACAGAATAACATGTCGAGGTAGGCATACTGACTGTAAGACATGTTATTCAACTTTAGTGTGTACCTTAATCATTATAGCACTGAAAATGACCAGCTTTGATCTATGGTTCCCATTGTATGACAAATATGTAAATCTGGTGACAAGACAAAATCCCAATAAATATTAAATGATTACCTAAGGGTTTTCTCTATGTATAAAATCATTTTTGAAAAACTATTTTCAAAATGAGTCAGTTAGTTGTATTTACCAGCGAAAGCTGACGTATTTTCAAAAGATTGAACTGCGGGTACCGAACCTTAATATTAGGCTGGGAATCCGGGTCGGCTATGATAAAGGCTATGGAATTTGCAACTCCTAGCTTATGGCCTATGATGTCTAAGCTTCGTTTTATCTCGATTCCGCCTGTGGGCTTTTATCTGAATAATTGAACTTCTTTGTATTTTGAATATTCGACACTTTTAATGATATGAATATTTTAACTCTTAATACTTCTATTGCATTATTATTAAACTGTGATAATTGCTACCCAATCGTCATGACTAAACCCTTCCAGGCCCATCGAAAATCAGGGTGTGACATTATTTGAGGCCATAAACCTATAGTTAAGCATGTTTTGAACATTCTAATGTCACACCCCAACCGATGGCTGAAACATCAGAGTGAGACGAATGAGATTTTTCATAGACAACATAACACTATAATTGTGACAATAATTTAAATACCAAATTTCATTCTACTAAAGGTTACCTTATCTTAAAAATGAAAGTACAACAAATTTCAAATTGAAACATAACAATTACAAAATTCGTAAATACAGTTTCGAGTGAGTTTCTAGTCCACCCTAAATAGATTTCTTGTCATATCATCATCAATTTCCTGCAACATTATTAAAGTGTATGTCAACACAAAATGGTCGATGAGCGTACAAGTTTTTCTACATAGCATAAGTATAAAAAAGTCTCAAATCCACATGTTAAGTGTATACTGTGTTATCTGAATCACACTAGCTTGCATGAACTATAAATCAAACCAAAGTGTCCACTAGCGTAATCTTATCATTGCCATGAATAAAGGCTATGGAATTTGCAACTCCTAGCTTAAGGCCTATGATGTCTAAGCTTCGTTTTATCTCGATTCTGCATGTGGGATTTTATCTGAATAATTGAACATTTTTGTATTTTGAATATTCGACACTTTTAATGATATAAATATATTTTTACTCCTAATACTTCTGTCGTATTATTATTAAACTGTGATAACTGCTACCCAATCGTCACGACTAAACCCATCCTCGCCCACCGGAAATCAGGGTGTGACATTATTTGTGGCCATAAACGTATTGTTAAGCATGTTTTGAATATTCTAATGTCACACCCCAACCGATGGCTGAAACATTAGAGTGAGGCGAACGAGATTGTTCAAAGACAACATAACACTATAATTGTGACAATAATTTAAATACCAAATTTCATTCTACTAAAGGTTACATTATCTTGAAAATGAAAGTACAACAAATTTCAAATTGAAACAGAACAAGTACAAAATCCGTAAATAAAGTTTCGAGTGGGTTTCTAGTCCACCCTAAATAGATTTCTTGTCATATCATCATCAATTTCCTGCAACATGTATTAAAGTGTATGTCAACACAAAATGGTCGATGAGCATATAAGTATTTCTACATAGCATAAGTATAGAAAAGTCTCAAATCCACATGTCAAGTGTATACTGTGTTATCTGAATCATACTAGCTTGCATGAACTATAAATCAAACCAAAGTGTCCACTAGCGTAATCTTATAATTTCCATGAATAAAATCGTAAAGAATGATTACTTAACAATGACCCATAACGGCGGTGTGCTACTCCTATAACGCTATACATGTTAAGAGATGGCTTTTGAAAGTTAATGATAGATAACATGCATATAATATGTCCTAGCATGTATAACAAATAGCATAACAAGTAGCATCTTTGTCACACCCTCAAATTCCACATGTAGGGTTTTACCGCGAGGCACGTGACATACCAGGAACAAGCCACTAATCATGTTGAACTACTCAAATTAATTGTAAAACATTTTACTACCATATTCAACATGAATAGTGATAATAGTTTTAAAAGTTTGAAAACGTAAGTCTAAGTTAACATTGGAATCAAAAGTATAAAATCCAGACGTAATCAAAACCACAATTATCTTGCATAAATAATGAAAACAGTTCATTAACACCATGACACTCTCCAAGCCGCATGTTCCCATGCGCGATGTACCTAACGTCCTACAAAGCATGCTAAAGTGTATCAACAAAAAGTTGGCGAGTTCACAGTTTTAGTTCAACGGAAAGTAAGTTCCAAATACAAAGTATTAAAGGCGTGTCATGGTAGCTAACCGACTGTTAAGCAACTAAACATGTAATAACGAATACTGACGTTGTAGGTTTTTGTGCCCTCCACATCAATGTCTATCTGCATTGATGCAATATTTAAGGTCAAAAGTTCACGCCTGGCTCCCCGCACGGTGTGAGATTTTGTCAAACCTAATAGCGCTATCAACTAATACCCTGTTTGCCAACTTGACAACTAATCGGTATAAAGAGTAGGGACTTTCAAGATAGATGTTCCGTTTAGTCCACTATAGACATGAAATTAAACTAAAGTATTTAAGTTATCATATTCCATCCAGGAATAAAAGTGTAGTCCCAAACCAGGGATAAGGTAATCCCCAAACCAGGGATTGCACGCTTTTAGTAAAGTCGTGAACTCACCTTAGATTTGCTCGGCTAGAATTTAGTGACTAGAGTTAAGCCTGGTCAACCACGCCTTGATATGGTTACCGTTTTATATTTAGTTACTATGCACATAAGTCACCTTAATTATACACGTATACTACCACATAATATGCATACATGAGTGACACTTAGTTGTTCGCTCATGCGGTTACATGTGTTGTTCTTTCGTGCGGTTACATGTATGTATACAACTCATAGCATGTAACACCTTCAATGATATTCATTTAGATGTCAAGTAATAATCAACACTTCGTAGCAACAAACAGTTGCACTTATACATATATACATCAAGTTTTCAGCGGTTTTAGCTCAACGTCCGTTGTTGAGCTGTTTTCATGATTTTCGTTTAAAATAGTATCCAAAAAAGAAAATTACAAATAATTTATGAGACATGTCATTAGGTCTGAGAAGGGTTGTGTAATTTTCTTAAAGCCTAATTGTTCACAGAAAAATCATCAAAAATCATTTAGCACATAAAGGGCAATTTCATCACATTTTGTCGACAGTTTACAGTTTATTTCACAAAAAAATCCTTGTCGATCCGATTGATGAAATTCCAGCTGGAGAATTTTGTTACCTCCTAGGACTATCTTCTGGAAAAATTTCAAATACTATATCCAACCATAGACCAAGTTACGACTTTCGTAACAGGCTGCAATTTTTGCAGAAAAACGCAGCCTGTAGCTGTGATTCCGTTTTAACCTTTTACTGACCTCAACTTGTCGAAAAATTAAGAATCCATTTCGGTTTGAAATTTATTTCTTTAAATTTCATTTTAGACTCAAGAACCACTCGTTTTCGTTATGTTTTGACCGCTTTACAGCCAATACAAGTCGGGTGTAAAAATCTGCCCATAATCTGTTTTAAATTGGATCTTTGTAAAAACATGTTCGTGATCGAGTTATCATACTTTTCGACTACTAAAATGTGTATAAAAGTATGTAGATCAGTTTTATCACCAAGTTATCATCAAACTCATGTTATAAACCTAAACCCTAGCATCATACATGCATGTATACGTAAACTACTAATCATTAAAATTTATGACCATAATGATTTTTATTATAAATAAACCCTATATTTTAATCATTATATAATCATTAAAATGTAGTCACAAATTCACATATACACAAGAACTACAAACGAGTTTGTGATAGATTACTAGGGGGAATAGAGATCAAGAAAGCTTGGAAGACAAGAGAGTTGAAAGCCTTGGTGCAGGTTCTGATAAAGGCGATTAGGGTTTGCATGTTATATATATATACGCATACAAAACCTTTGAGTCGGTGGTTAATAGAATCGTTCCGAGTTTGTATAAGGGATATAGGAGTGTCCGGGTTTGTGTGAAGGACAAAGGGATTCCGAATTTGTAACTTGGTTAAGGGAAGGTGTTCTAAATTTATGTATGGATGATAAAGGGGAGTTCCGGATTTTTGAGGGGGTGGGGTGGTGTTCCGAGTATGGAAGATAGTGTATGTTATAACATATGTTGGTCCGAGTTTAGGGAAGTGTGGTGGAATTCCGAATTTGTGGCTTTGTTTATATAATATCGCAATTAATCCCCCAAGTTTCAACACCTTATAACTTGCTTATAAAGTTATCAATTTAACTCTACGTTCAACGTAACTAGTCCCACTAGTTTATAATAGTTCGTGTGTTATAACCTACATGTGTATGTGCATGCATGTATGAAAGTACAAGAAAATCATAAAGATTTAACTAAGGAAGCTAACGGTAATAACCTAAAAATGCAATTTGTCACAATGTCAATGGATTGAGTATTTGTTTAAGCATGATTGTATGTGTGATTGTCAGTTTCATAATGATACATATTGTAACCCAAAGTGTTTTACAGCGTAAATGATTCAAGTATACTCGTAGTTTGCGTAGGTAATTCCACAAAAGCGTGAGTTGATTTCGGAAGGATGGAATTCACCAAGTTATCCTTCTTCTTCTCATGTGGTATTACTCGTGGATCAAGCTACGCCAACAGTGAGTAGATCTCTTTCCCCTTTTTACATTAAACATTCTGGGGTGTATCAAGTGTCACGCAAAAATCACATATTTATTTAATTCCATTATCAAGCATGTAACAATCAATATGTAGTTTATGTGTTATGTGTATTTGTTTGTTTATTTAGTGTGTTGTCTCAGTCAAGTGTATGCAAGCAAGTCATCACATTGTGGATCCACTTGCTGACCAGTTTCCCATGACAATGGGTGAATAGGTATCGCCATCATCATCTAGTCTCAATCTTTGTGGGCTTGAGACTCACGTATCTTATTTGTTTGTTTGTTTTTATTTATGGTTATTGTCTGTTTTTTTTTTTGTGATTATCTCATTAACACATGATTTGCATGTTAACCTTTTTAAATAAATTATTTTTTTAAACTTAGATTTACTCACCGACTTCTTTTAGTTGACCCAAATATTTTACGCATGGTACATGGAACGAGGTTTGATCATGCAAGGATGGAAGACATGTAGGATTGCCTTAGACTAATTAAATGAGATTTTTCTATGTTTTATGTTTCGAATTATGTTTGGATTATTTAAAAATTTGTTATGTTTGATGTGACATTTTAATCAGTGACATGAATAAATATTGAAACATTTAATAGTGTCACAAGCTTTGAACAATCATCGCACTCTGACCAATAATCCGTTGTGGGTCGGGGTGTGACAATGATACTGTGTTAGTTGTGAAGACTAAAAAGTGCTTAAATACGAGGTTAGAGGGGTGGCCCACAACTTTAGAGCGCAAAGGTTTAGGGATCAGTTTCTCTAAGATTGAGTATATTTACTACAATTACAATTGTGAAGACGATGAAGAGGACACCCAGCTCACCATTGAGGGCCAGGCGACTATGTTCAAATATTTTGGATCGTTTCTACATAGAGATAGGGGTGTGCATGGTTCGGTTCGGTTATTAACATTATCCATAAATGTAATTGAAGTCATCGGTTATTCAGTTCGGTTAATTTGTCGGTTTTTGGTTCGGTTCGGTTAATAACCAATTCAAACAAGGGCTAAATTTTTGCTTAGAAATACATGTAATGGAGGTATAAATACATGAAATAGATGTATAAATACATGAAATGGATGTATAAATGCATGAATAGATGTTTAAATACATAAAATGAAGGTATAAATAAATGAAATGAAGATATAAATAAATGAAATGAAGGCACAAATAAATGAAGTAGAGGTATTATTACATGAAATGAAAGTATAAAACATAAAATACATGAAATAGAGGTATAAAAGTTAGAAATATAAAAAAAATAATGATTGGATTCGGTTCGGTTAACCGATGGTAAAAAAAATATCCTTTAACTGACTTTTGGTTAATTCGGTTTCGGTTAATTTCGGTTCGGTTTTGTCGGTTTTCGGTTCGGTTTTTGTTAACGGTTCGGTTATTGAACACCCCTAAATAGAGATGAGACAGGCTGTTGGCCATCAAGAATACTCGGGCGTTCAAGATGGATGTAGCAAAGATGCGGATGTTGAGGTGGATGTATGGGCACACAAGGTTAGACCAGATAAGAAATGAGATATTTAGGAAAGTTTAAAAGTGACTAGTATAACAGATAAGATAAAGAAAGAAAGATTGGGATGGTTTAAACATTTGAAGAGAAAAGTTTAAAAGTGGCTAGTTAGTTACACGTAGTGATTGTAAAAGTTTGTTACCTTTTGATGTTAATTTTATCTTACTGTCTAAACTAAAATACTACAGAACTATATTTAAAAAAATCGGAATTATGTTTTGAAAAATGGCAAACAAATATGGTAGGATAGTTGGGTTGGCCAGACCATCAAAAACGGTTCACATTGATGGTTTAGATTGGTGTTTAAAATGTTAGTTTGTATTAGTTTTAAAAATGATAAAAGATGGATCTTGAGTGTTATATATATAGGGGAGGATAAATTCAAAAACCCTCTTGAGTTAAAGAAACCTAGAAAACTCTAGATCTACCATTGATTAAAAAAAAGATGGATGGTTGTGATGTGTTTTGGTGTAATCTCTGTTACTTTTTAATATTGTAATCAGTAATAGTACACATTAGGGTAAAATGGGAATAAAGTGTGACAACTGTGTTCTTGGAAGAATGGAACTGTTGTCTTCGTATGATGCAGCAGATCACTAGTATTCATTATTACATGTTCAGCCTATTAACCCTAGCTACATCATTCAAAAACCACACAAAAATACAAAAATCAAATCCAGTTCACATTTCCCTAATTTTTTTAATAATCTCTCTCTCTCTCTCTCTTCATCCCATCTACACCAACTTCGCCGGAGATTTCCACTGCCAAGAAAAATCAGATTATTATCTTCCTCCACACCAACTTCGCCGGAGATCATTTTAAGTCTGTAACATGCTAGATAGTTGTGTAATAACAACAACAAAATCCACTTTTTATATGATAAAAAATGTAACATGCATCTACAAAAATTTTCATTTTTGTCCGTAACAAAAAAAAAATCCGTTATCTAGTTGCTTTTGTAACAAACTAAATTACAAATGTAACAACAAACTTTATTTTATGTAACAAGTGAGCTAACATATGAAACAGTAATAAAATCCTTCATCCAGCGATTCAAACCTTTACATAAAAAAATTGTTACATAGAAACGTAACATATAATTTTTACATGATCAAATGCTACATAGAAAACGTAACATATAATTTTTACATGATCGATTTTACGTCACCTATGTTACAACCACTTTTTGTAACACAAAAAAAATGTAACAACACACTTTGTTTCTGTAACAAGCACTTTATTTTTACAATGATCTATAGAAAAATTATAACAACGCACTTTATTTTTACAATAATCTAAAAAAGTGTAACAATGCACTTTATTTTCTGTAACTGGAATTATTTCTTTAACACAAAAAATGCAACAAGAATTTTTTGCTTTGATTGTTACATTTCTAACACAAAAAAAATATAACAATACACTTTGTTTCTATAACAGTCACTTTATTTTTACAATAATCTAGAAAAAAATGTAACAACGCACTTTATTTTTATAATAATCTAAAAGAGTGTAACAATGCACTTTATTTTCTGTAACGGCCATTATTTATGTAACATGAAAAAATGTAACATACATTTTTTCTTCGATTGTTACATTTCTAACACCCGGTTACATAGTGTTAAATAAAAAATGCCTAGATCTTGGAGGTTATAACTAAGATGCAAAGAATTGTTACATCAAAAATAAACTTCATTAACATAATCCAACATAAGTAAATGTAACCAGCAATGTTACAAAATGTGTATAAAAAATATAACTTCATTAACAAGAATCCAACAACAACAGATTATTTAGATTCAATCATCATAACAATAAACAAGAAAGTAACTTAGATTTTAATCCAATACATAAGAATTTAAATCAAATTGTTTCCATTTGTTCAGATCTGAAAACAAATTTTACACAAAAAATTGATAAAATCAGTAATAAAAAACAACATATCCAGAAAACAAAACCTTAAAAACATTCATCTTCTTGAACAAAAAAAGTTGCAGATCTACAAAACACAAAAAAATGAAGATCTACAAAACACAAAAAATTGCAGATCTGAAAAAAAAAACTGAAAACAAACATACTTATAGATCTGGAGGATCTTTTAATTCTTGAACATCATGTTCAACATCGAACATCTTTTGGATCATCTTCAACATCGAACCGTCATCTGAAACACGATCTTCAACATCGAACATCTTCAATCGGATCTGGAGCATCTTTTGGATCTGGATCATCTTTTGGATTCAGAGCATCTTTCTCTCTCACAAAAAAATCAAAGCACTTTTGGATCTGGATGATCTTTTAGATCTGGAAATGTATCCAAAAGATAGAGCTATAAAGAGAGAGAGAGAGAGAGGAAATGTATATAAAGAGAGAGGAAGCACAGGAAATGCAATGATATAAAGAGAGAGAGAGAGAGAGAGATCAACTGTTACACTTTTCTGTCAGATATGTAAAATGACTTATATACCCTTCTCTTCATCTTTATGCATATGTGACGTGGCTGAATCCTAGCCACACATGTGGGTTTCTTGGGTTTTCTCATCTGAAGTGGGTTTTTCCATTATAATTAGCCTATATATATATATATATATATATATATATATATAGGATTAGGTTCAAGAGTGAACACTAGTGTAGCTTGCGAACTGAGTGAACTAATCCTGGCCATACATGTGTGTAGATCAATGGCCAAGATTTGATGTTGAAATACACTAGTGTATTTTACGATTTGATGATGAGATCCTGGCCACACACGTGTGTAGATCAATGGCCAGGATTTGTTCACTCAGTTCGCAAATACAATAGTGTTCACTCTAGAACCCCACCCTATATATATATATATATATATATATATATATATATATATATATATATATATGTTTAACTAGTTATTAAGACCAACGTGTTGCGTCGGTGACGAAAGCATTGAACCGTGAAAAAATGCCTTCAAAACATTAATAAAAATAATTGAGTTACTACACGTTACGACGGGGGAACTGATAATATTAAAAAAACTTTACATAAAAACGTAACCCACACATTGCCGAGTCTAGAAAAAACAATCAGGGGTAACAAAAAAAATTCAGTGTATATTATGGCGGATTTAGAGAAAAAAATCAGTGTATGCAATTGCGGATCTACATAAAGACGAGAAATTTTTTTTGCATTTCACCAAGAAAGTTGAGAGATATCCCGGGAAGCCCCTCAACCCCTCCTAGATTGGCCCGTGAACCCACATGCCATGACATTACCACTTTAAGGATGTGTCCATAGATACTTAGATGACTTGTGCATTATCAGTGAAACTCTCGTTTAAACGAAACTTATATTGAAACGAAGATAGAAATAAGTGCGTTGCAGCATTATATTTAGAATTTTATCAAACATCACATTTTAAAAGTTATAAACAAAAAAATAAATGGGGCACTTGTCAACTTGTAATTGGCAAAAAGAAAGAACATTTGAAAAAGTCAAAGCTTTACATGAGTTTAACTGAAGTGGAAAGAGCCATATTCTAAGTTTCGAGAGACTAAAAATGTAACATTAAAGCCATTGCATTAAAAGGTTTGTACATTGAGCTTCCCTTTTTGGAACGAACAACTAAATCACAAGATACATATCCTGGGATACACTCAATCGAGCAAATGCATCCTCTCCTACATAACGGTCAGAGTTGGACGCATACCCCAGCCACCAAGCCACCAGTTTCGGGGAAAACCCACCCACCTGAAGTCTCACTGCTGTGAAACCCGGATTGGCTCGGTTTCGAACCGGCAACCTCTAGAGAGGCCTAGTTCTAAACTTCATGGCCACCACCAGTGTCCTTTAAAGTGATGCCAGTAGAAGTTGAACTTGGGCCTCAAGAAAAGAAACCAAGTTGTACTTTGAGCTTCCCTGCTTGTAAAAATGAATAGCACCTTGATTGGGCTGTATGGGCGGGTTGTCCCTCGCTGCTGCATTCTATTAGGCTATGGATTGTAGTTGAATGGAATAGCAGGCGGGTTACACGTTCCACTGTGCCGAGATTTGAGGTGCAGGTGGTGATGGTTGTAAAAATACATAATACCAGCGTGTTTATTGATTAAAGATGAAATTAAAACATATTCAAATTACTTGTACCAAAACAGTACTAAGAACAAGAAAAAAAATAAAAGCCCTAATCTTGCTTGTTTGATGATAACTGACAATAATAAGAAGATGCAGAAGCTTGATGATCAGACAATGATCATCAGCGCACTAGTCGGCCCGCTTGGGTGGTACCGATCACAAATTGAGACTTCAGACAATGATAGACAGACAATGATGAAGACAAACAGTGATTTGTATCTTTTTGTGTGTATGAAAGAGCAGCAAAGAACCCCCTTATAGCCGAACCCTAGAAGCAATGAGAAGACGAGATGAGCGGGAGAATAGCTGGCATAGAATCACTTGATTGAAGAAATTATAGGACTAAATCAATCTCCATTGAGGCTTTCCTTTTTATCCGAGAAAATCTTCTACCATTCCAAAAAGATACCAATAGGCCCTCATAAAATAAGGAAAACACAAAAAAAAGAATTAGACATATTGCACTCGAATTAAAAGATATAATTTTAACATCCCCCCTTAATTCAAGTAGCAAAGACACTAGTTAACCCCAATTGTTTGCACAAAAACTTATGTTGTTCACTACCCAAACCTTTTGTGAAAATATCAGCAACTAGTTTAGAGGTATCAATCTTTTTTGTTTGAACAACACCAGAAGTAATTTTTTCACTAATAAAATGTAGATCGATTTCAAAGTGTTTGGTTTGATCATGAAAAACGGGGTTAGCCTCAATGGACAACGCAACAGAGTTGTCACAAAATTATTCAACAGGAAGGGTTATATTTACATGTAGTTCTTTCAAAATGTTTTGTAACCACATAACCTCACATGTGACATCACACATGGCACGATACTCAGCTTCGGCTGTGGATCTAGAGACGACTAATTGTTTTTTTCTTTTCCAGCTTATTAGATATCCACTCCAAAAGATGGAAAACCCAGTTACAGATCTCCTATTTACTTTGCATTTAGCCCAATCAGAATCAACATAGCATTTGAGATAAAAAAGATTACCTTTTGAGAAGGAGAGACCTTGACCCGGAGACTGTTTTAAGTATCTTAACACACGAAAAGCTAACTGCAAATGAGACTTCAAAGGACTATGGATATATTGACTTAGACATTGAACGGCATATGAGATATCAGGTCTAGTTAACGTAATATATATTAATTTACCAACTAGTCTTTGATATTCAGACACATTTTCAAGTAAATCATCACCATGTAAGCTACTGTCTTTATCAAAAATAACAATGTTTTGTTCAATTGGTGTGGAAACTGGTTTAGACCTAACATGCCAAATTCAGACAGTAAATCCAGACAATATTTTCTTCGGGACAAATACAAGACATCTTTGTGTTTAGTAACTTCAATGCCCAAGAAAAAAATTAATTCACCAAGATCTTTAATCATAAATTTCGAGTTTAGAAAAGACTTGACTGATTCAGTTTAAGCTTTATTGTTACCGGTAATAACAATATCATCCACATACACAAGTAAAGCAATGAACACATTTGAATCATTTTTAACAAATAAGGAATAATCACTAATACTTTGAACAAAACCAATCTCTAACAGGGTGCTAGTTAATTTTTCATTCCAATTCCTAGGTGCTTGTTTTAGACCATACAAAGATTTAACTAATTTACATACTTTGGTTTCATTTTGAGAAAAATACCCTTCAGGTAAAGACATATAGACATCTTCAGACAAGTTACCATATAAAAAGGCATTGTTAACATCTAATTGATAAAGACTCCATCCATTATTTATAGCAAGATTAATAATGCATCAAACAATGACCATTTTGACAACGGGGGAGAAGGTTTCATCGAAGTCAATGCCTTCACGTTGACTATATCCCTTAGCAACAAGTCTAGCCTTATATCTATCAATTTGACCATTTGATTTATACTTTACTTTGTAAATCCATTTACATCCAATTGGTTTCCTACCTTGAGGTAAATCGGTTAAAACCCAAGTACCATTTCTATTTAGGGCTTCTGTCACACCCCCAAAATCCACCATGTGGAGTATCACCGCTTGGAGGCGTGACATGACCAGGATCAAGCCACCAATCATATTGAACAATGTATTTAAGATGGATAAAATCCAACCACACAATATAATTGGTGATCAAAAGCTAGTTAACCAAGTTCGAATTAAACAGCGGAAGCATTAAAGGTAAAAGCCCAAAACATAAGTAATAAGTTCTTAAGTTTAAATGTTTAACATGGGACTCGAGAGTCCATGTCCCACAACGACCACGCTTCCCTGTGCAACCTCCATGGATACCTAACGACCTGCAAGGCATGTAACAAGGAGTCAACAACAAAGTTGAGTGAGTTCACAGTTGGGTGTTCGTTTTAAGTTGTTTCAAAAACATGGTTTTCGTTTAGTTGGCTTACTTGCCGTGTGGGTTACCCCATAGTTGAAAATATGATTAACCAATTCCTTCTTCCCCAAACCATGACCTGTGCGGGCTTCCCCATGTGAACCACTAGACCGTTACCATATCGACTACTAATGAAAGTAAGTTGTGCCATACGCCAATGTCTATCATCATTGACAGTTTGCCATAGTCCATTAGTACACGCCCGTCCGACTGGCACGGTGTGAGGTTTGTTAAACCTAATAGCGCTATTAACTAATAACCCGCTCGCCATCAGCCTCGGCGATTAAGTCGATATAAAATGAGGGACTTAGGTGATAGAGTTTTGGCTAGTAGTTTAAGGTTGTTGTCCTACCCAAGGAGGACGAACGTACGTATTCTACCCAAGGAGAATACGCAGGATTAATATTGGCATCCTACCTATGGAGGATGGCGGTACATATCCTATCCAAGGAGGATATGCAGGTTTCGTTTTAGTTCTTTAACCCATTCCCAACCACCGGGAATCCCATGCCTTAGAAAGAGTGTGAACTCACCTTGGTTTGCTCGGTTAGATTAATTACTCTAATAATCAGGAATCAAGCACGTCCTAATAAGGTACAGATAGCAATCAGTTTCTCATTCATGCATAACATGTATCCTACGTACGGTTTATCTACTCATTACTTCTATCACATACCACACACAATTCTAATGTCACACCTTGACTTTTGTGGAAGATCATAGTTAAAAATACACTTGTAACACTTGTTAGAAAATATTTTCTATGTGTTGGAATTTTTAGAAAATTTCGCCAGAGTTTCCTTTGTAAATGGAGGTGTCCATGCTAATAAGCATATCATTTTCTTTTCCAAAAATCATTCAACAATCAACAACAATTTACCAAGAGCAAACTATTCCATTTACAAACCAATCATGAACTTGATGTTTCATAAAAATGCGTAGTAACTTGGTGAGGCGTTTAGTGGGTTTAGTTACCCTCCAAAGTGTGTTTACTTTTGTTAAAATCTCATTCTCGGGATTTTTAGATGTTCACAACTTGTGAACATATTTTACAAAAATATTTATTTACAACATTTTCATGTGTCACTAGTATCCATATACTTACTTTATTTCCAAGAATAGTGTAAGGATCATGATCTTTCGAAAACCGTCTTTTAAACTTGGTTTATTTAGGAAAATCATTCACAAGTTTTAGATCTACAAGATCACTAGATCACTTTGATTGTTATTTTACAAGAAATCATTTTGTCACCAAGTTCATGTCTATATATGGAGGTGATTCTTTTATGTAAACCCCTAATCACCTCCTACTTGTTAAATCATGTTTTTAAATCATAAGTTAACAAGTTTCATATAATGATCAACAACATATTTCAAGTAATCAACAAGCGAGCATCAACATATACCAAACAACATCATACTAACAACACTTCGTCATATTTCATCTTTATGTAAACCTTATGTTTAAACCTTTAGTTCATGTTCTTATAGTGTTCTTGTTATAATCAACCCACTACATCTTTTAACCATTAAAGTAGGAGTAACAAGGTTCATCAAGGACTTACAACTAGCTCAAAGGCTAGGGAAGAACACTAGTGAAAAGACGATGAAAATGATGTGAGAAGAAGCAAGTAAGTGAGCTCCTTGGTGATCCACAAGCTTCAAGCTTCACAAAGCATCTTCTAACACATGAATGGAGCTTGGAATTGGATGAACATGGTGGTGATAAGGTGGTGGTGGTGGTGGTGGTGGTGGCGGTTATAAGTGAGCCGAGAGGGAGAGGAGAGAGTGAGGGAGAGTGGGGTGATCTTTGTGAAGGTATGTAATGATATGGTGATCTTGCACACCATACTTAAAATGATCACAATCTAATATCTTTTACAAGAAATAAAGCAAAGATCAAATAAAATATTAGATTGTAATCTTGGAGGTAAAGTGGTGAAATTGGGTGGGTCCCTTGGACCGTAATACATGGGGGGGGGGGGGTTAATTGTAACATTTTCATGGTAAGTTTGTAACTAATAGTTAAATTCCAAGTATATAGTTACATATGTTAGTTAGTGGATATTCTAGTGGGTGTTATGGTGTTCGGGGATCATAACAAGCCAATAAATAATTAAACAATGTTTCTTGCAATATTTTGGTGTCCCGGGTAATGTCCGGTTGTTCGGTTAGATAGCGGTTCGTTAAAGTGCTAAGTTGTTCCGTTTAGTGTCTTTTATGTATCTTTTTGTAACACTTTTTATTCCCAACACTTAGGAAAGCATACAGGACTATTTAGTCAATTTTCTTCACAAGACTAGTATGTTAACAAGCACATGTAAGTATGACGCAGTAATCAGAAAGTAGTTAAGTAATTCAACACAGTCATCAAGCACTTTAATTAACATTAATAAATCGTACGGATACATGTAATTATGAGGGTTGTCACATTCTTCCCTTGTTAAGAAAATTTCGTCCTGAAATTTAGCACGTGGTTACTGAGGAAGCTAGTTAAGTTGCGTGGTTCCCTGGTTTTCCTGGGGTGTCACAGCTTCCATTTCATCATTCATGGCTTGCACCCAATTAGGATCTTTAACGACTTCTTTAAAGGATTTTGGTTCAAAGGTCTTATCAAGATTGCTAATAAAACAAAAGTTTTCAGGTGACAAGAGAGAATAATTGACAACTCTTTCAAGACCATACTTAACCTTACCTTCTACCACATAATCATACAAATTCCTAGGTAAATTTGATTTTCTAATAGTCCTCCTTACACCACTATACTCATTAATTGACTCGGATTGACCCTCAAGAGAAGTATTTCTCATCTCATATTGATGTGCAAATTATGGTCTAATAAAAACTAACCTAATCTAGACACCCTAGTTTTAAATTTATAACTAAGACTCTCTAAATGCTAGACCACTGACAGGGAAGTGCACCTATCGTACGTAGTAAAGCCTAGTGAAGTCCGAGTATCGAACCCACGAGACACTAGCGACGCTACACTAGACTTTGACTCAACTAGTTACTTAACTGGTTTATTTGATTTGATTGGATTTTTGGGGTTTAACTAATTAAACTAAAGGAATTAAATAAGACAAACTAGATTACCTAGACGCAGGCTGAAAGCTACTAAGGTGAGATCAAGGATGAGAAAGTACTACCCAGGTTTGGAATCCTATTCGTGACTATCAGTTTTCTCTCGGCAATGGTAACTATGATGGAACCTGGTTCTAATAATATGGCACTCTAAACTAAAGACAGGTTGAATCTCCTCCCGGTCTCATCAACTTCTCCTAAGGTCTAAAGGTCAAATAAAGCTCACTGGTATGGGTTGGATCACCTCCCGGTCTCTCCAACAATACTAAAGTACCCAAAAACTAGATCTCCTCCCGGTCTCACTAATCACAATACACCTTAAAGTGCACGGGGTAACCTAAAAACACTTGACAAGACTTAGGAAAAAAAATAATACTAGGCCACTTAGACAGATCTCCTCCCAATCTCACTGAACCTAAATACCTAGCACCAAAGACAATCCTAACTATCTATCTCCTCCCGGTCTCAAGAATAGGTAGAACACTAAACTCCTCTAAATTACCAAACAAAGTTCCTATGGGATACGTGCACCATAAAACATAAACTAGTTACAAACACAAAGTAGGTAACCTAACATGAATCTATACATGAAAGACATTCACAAAGACACACGAGGAACGTTTATAAGATAATAAATTAGAATAAAGTATGCGCACACATCTAGTCAAAAATATTTAGGTCTCTTACTTTAATATTAATCCATCAACAAATTACCAAAACCGAACGATTGATTAAAACAAATATTCATCACAAACCCGGGTAGAAAATACGAACTAGCCAATAATCATAACTAAAAACATAAAATGAGTCTGAAACGAGTAACAAAACATATTATCAAATCTGAAAAACACAAAGTTATTCGAAACTGAAACTAACTAATCACTAACCCAAACTCGAATCTTGAATCATAGATCTTGAACTTGAACCGTATAACCTTCTCCTTCTGCCCGTCGAACTCTACAGCTGTCGCCTCTTTCTCTTGTGCTTCCCCAAAATTCGTCTAATATGATTGATTGTCCCCTTTTTCTATGTATTGCTTTTTATTCCCACCAGTTAAGATCTCTTTTAGGGTTTAGTAATAATTTATATACACTACAAACAGTTTTTGCAAACCCTATTTTCTTTGAAACGTCGACAACAAAGTTAGAAGTAAGAAACAGAGAATAAGGAGGGAAAACATCACACTCAATATTCCGGCAAAGAGAGTTCCGGACCGGCGATCTCAGACGATTGGCTTCAGGAATCTGCGACGAAGAGGGTGTGTATGTGGTGTAGATGGGTGGGGCGATTTCTGAAGCTAAAGAATACAATGGCAGGAGACACTCCGGTGGCGCGTTTAGTGTTTTCCCCGGAACCCTAACAGTGGTTGCGGCGTCGGTCACACAAGTGTGAAACAACGGCGTATGACGGTAACGAGGGACGGTTCCGGCGACTGTCGTTTTTTGTAAGTTTCGGAATCTGAAAATTATAACAATTTAATACCAATTTGATTGAAATTCCAAAAATTTGTGTGTAAATCTGTACAAGGCAAAATCAGTCCAGAGTGATAAAAAGAGAGGTGCCTAACAACTGACTTTAGACACTGCCAGTGATCATTTTTTGATTCATTTTTACCTGTATTAGGTTGTTACTTTAGTGTCCCATATGGTAGTATATATACCCTTACTATGCCTGATGATACATACCAATTGTAGGCTATAGTTGTATTTATAACAGATTTAGCGTTGCACTCTGTCCATACGCAGTTTGTTATTGTTACGTATTCCCATTGTATGCTCCTTTTCTACTAATTTTTGTTACATCTTTTCGACCAGAGGTTTATGCTTGGGTGTTGTTTACTTACATAAACATGTCTTCTAAATAGGGCAAATTGATGTCAAACATTTCAGCGACTGGATCAAATAGCTCTAAAAACATATGCAAGATAGCCTAGATAAGAGAACAAGAAGCAATTACTTCTATAGCCTACATGCTCAAAATCTCGGCATGATGTATTACTCATATCTTTGTGTATATAAATTAAAAAGCTTAGATTTATTTACAAAATTAAAATGGTAAATTGTATTTGTAATTCGCCTGCTTTTTGCATTCGTGGCCAGCGAGCCAAATATTACAATCCAGCAAAAGAATATGTTATATATACACATATTTATCCTTAGATCGTGATTTGACTTTTTGGTGCATCATTTTACTAACATAAATATTGGATTCATCATATAACAGAAGTTTTGAAAGGGTGGTGTTTTTGTGTATTATATCTTGGGATTGTGTAGTATAAAGCAGAGGAGGATGATGATGATGGTGTTGAAATTTGGTGGCACGGCATGTTTGCTTTTGAAATTTACTGGTTAGGCCTATTAGCTATAATATTTAATCAGGTCTTAATATTTTCGTTAATGTGTATTTCTAAATTGCAGGTCTAACTACTATGTTTGCGGTTTTCTTTTGCGTTTTATGTAGGTTTGCTGTTTTCTTATTTGTCTTTTCTGTTATATATCTTTATTTTGTACATCTTCATTTCTATGAGCTATTCTTTTTGTTAAAGGGTGGCGTGCACAAACTGTATGGGAGAATGTGGCACGCTTGTGCAGAACTAAAGACCCGGTGAACATGTTCTGGCATGTGCGCGGATCTGTTGGGATTGAACCCTATCAGAGGAACAGATAATTAAAGCCAAAACTGGATCAGGACAGTGGATCCAGAATAAGCAGATGTTATGTTACAAATCTCTCCCCTTGAAAGTGGTTTCAACATCTGCTAACCTCCTATCTACTGATCATTACAACTGCTGGCCTACAACCGCTGATCAAGTCAAAGACTAAAGCCCTGCTGTTCAATCTACTGCTTTGGGTCAAGCACTGCTGGTAGTTATCAAGTACTGCTGAAGTCACAACAGTGGAAGGACCAGCAGTAGTTTAGTTTAATTATGTAATGTATTGTATAGCAGTTGTTAGCTTAAGCAATGTTTCTATAGATCAGTTGTTAGAAGTTGTTAGGAGGTTAGATGTCACTTTCATGGTGACATCAGCATTGATGCCTCAGTGGTTTGTCCGTGCCTATAAATAGAACAGTACCATGCACTGTTCTATTAGCTCTTCACAAAATCTTCTTCCTGCACGAACAAACACTGTGCGCTCAGGATGTGGGGGAGTTTGTATTCATACATGCATTGTAATCGTTATTGAAATAAATTCAATCTTTCGGTTCTTTGTTGAAAATGTTTGATTAAAGCAATTCTCCCGTTTGATTGTGTGCAAAGTTTGTTTCCATCTGAATTCCGCTGCACAACTCATCCATCTTCATCTTATTTCAAACGTAAAACACAATCAAAACCAAACTCAGATCCTAACAATTGGTATCAGAGCTTGGACAGTCAAACTTGATTTAACAATCATTTTGACATAAATAGTTCAGCTCATAATCGTTGATACTGATAGTTTGTTCGTTTTGTTGAAAAACAGAGCAAGGTTTAATCACCATCAAAGTTGATTAATCAGTGCCTGTAAAACAACCAGGATGACGTCACAATCACAAGATGATAAAAATAACATTGGCTCTCTTTTCAAACCACCCATTGTTGGTGCATTCATCTGTCGTCTTCGTCTTGTATCGAGTCTCGGGTTCGATGTGGATCTAAACGAGTGTGATGACATTATCTTTGATGATGACATCATCAACTTACATCATTTAGTGACATCACTCACTAAAAGACAAAAGTGAAATTCAAATCAGATTGTAGTTTGCATGAGAGGTTTGCTTCAAGACAAAGTTATTTGTCTATTTCGCTTCAAAGGTTTCGCTTGAAGTCTTCATGTTTGCTTCAAGCGAAATCAAAGCTCTATAAATAGGCTTCTTGACTTGTCATTTGTAACATTTTCCAGAACAAGATACCGAGGTGCTGCCGGTTTTCCTTTCAATTGTAAACTGTGTCAAATCAATATATAAGGAGATTAAAGTGTAAAACAAGCTGTTTACAGATCCGTTTCTCTGTTTCCGCCTTTGAAACGGACTAGAACTCTTCCAAACGACTCGTTTAGGTCGCAATACGATCCTACAATTGGTATCAGAGCCAGTGAAGAAGAGTTCTTGTTGATTCAGCCGTAAAATCTGTTTCTACACCTTTCTTTTCGAAAAACAAATTTTTTTTTTTGGTCAAAATCGGACAAAATTCACATATATTGTGCGCATACTTGGTTTAATCAATCCTTGAAAGTTTCAAGTTTAAAATCAGCCTAAATCTTGTATTTTTGTGGAATTTCGCTTCAATTGTTCGAACAAAAGATGACCTCAGCAATTGCTTAGATCGATTTCGCTTGAAAAACATAGTTTCAGTGGACGATTTCGCTTGAACTTTCAAGCGACACTCATCACTTCGCTTCAAACAGGATTCATTTTCGCTTCAAGGTCTTCGCTTCAGGGTTCTCTCTTCAGGAAGTTTCGCTTGAAATATTTCGCTTCAAGTATTTCGCTTCAGAGATTATCTAGGTTCGCTTCAAAGGTTTTCTCTTCAAAGATTAGTGTATTTCGCTTCAAGGTTTTCGCTTGAGGGTTATTCAATTGACAATTTCGCTTCAAAGGCTGTTCAGTTGACCATTTTGCTTGAAAAAAACACATATTGACTGGTTCGCTTGAAGGAATCTGTTATTGAGAAACGTGTTATTGAAACATGGACGAGGATTTCTACAATGCATTCGCTACCCCGACTACTCCAATTTCTCTTGCACAAAATACGAAGTTGGAAAACGAGACCGGCACGATGCAAAAGCCTCCCAAACTCATGAACATCGAGGAGTACAAAGGTTGGGAAGGGCGTTTCGAGAATTGGGTGCAAGCAAACTATCTTGATGCATGGGAATGTGTTGAGACAAAATATGTTCGACCGATGAATGATGATGAAGAAGTGGTTCCAATTAAAGATCTGACTGCTGATGCTAGAAAGAAGTACAAAGATGAGAAAATGATGCTGAGTTTATTGCAACAAGCTGTGAAAGAAGATATTTTGGTTCTATTGCAACATAATGGAACTTCATATTCAATTTGGAAAGCTTTACGGTCTAAGTTTCGTGGTAGTGAAGAAATGGTCAAAAGCAAGAAATCGCTTCTAAAGAAAGAATTTGATCTATTTCGCATATTAAAGAATGAAAGTACTAGAGAGATGATCGAAAGATACTGCAATTTGCTTGCTAACATGAAGAGATTGAGTATTGAGAAAACCAATGAAGAGTTGATCGAAAAACTTGCTGATGCTTTGCCATATGAGACTTGGAGAACATATCTTATGATGCTCAAAAACAAGAAAGGTTTTAGCAATTTGACACTTAGCAAGTTTATTGAGAAGTTGGAAGCTCAAGAGATGGAGCAACGAAAGATTATTCGAATGAAAGACTTCGATGGTGAACAGGATATTGGGCTGTATTACAAAGCAGGGGTGAATGAGAAGTCTACAAATGTATCTCCAAAAATAGAAACTGCTTACAATGCCAAGAATTCTTCTGGAAGTTCATCATCAGGATCAAACAGCAAAACAAGTTTCACATCATTTCCGTCTTTCGATCCAAACATTACAGCAACAAAAAATGGGAGAAAATTTCAGTGCAATATTGTTTTAAATCTTGATAATGATCAAGAGTATTCTGATGAAGTTGCTAAAAATCATATGTCTCTATTGGGAATGGTTTTAGAATCTTATAGTTGTTTTGTTGCAGGTCGTATCGGGAATCCAATGCTGACAAAGGAAGATTATGACCAGATAGATGCTGAAGAAATGGAGTTGATGGACATAAAATGGTGCTTAGCCAGCGTGTTGAGGAGAGCTGAGAAATTCAAACAAATCACTGGAAGAGATGATCTTCGTGAGGCTGGTAATTCTACTTTAGGTTTTGACAAATCTAAAGTCACTTGTTTTCGTTGCAGGGAGAAAGGACACTTCAAGAGGGAGTGCAAAAATCACGAAGCAAGTGGAGCTCAAAATCCGTTCAACAACAATAATGATTACTATCGAAAGGCCATTTACCATCAACTTGCTCAACAACAACAACATCAGGCACAAACTGCGCATGGAAGATATGTGATTGAAGATTCTGGAAAAAGAGCTTGTGCGGTTAATCAAAATTCTTCAAAGAGAGCTGATGGTAGTGCATTGATAATAGATCAAGATGATGAAAAACTACCCGAGGGTTTTAGCTGGGAGAATTTCAATTGGGATAACTATATTCCTGATCAAAACAAAGCTTATACAGCTTTTGTTGCCAAAGTTGAAGAAGATAGTGATGATGATCGTGAGTATTGGGCAAGAAAATTCAAAGCTGATATGAAACTGCTTGCTGAAAGTGACAGTGAAGATGAAAAGGTTAAAAAGAAGAAGAAAAAGGTCAAGACTCCCGTGAGCAGTGATGACGAAGAAATTCCAGTGATCAAAAGGAAAGTAAAGGTTGAAGTTGCAAAGTTCAAAGTTGATGAAGAAGTTGATGCAAAGAAGATTCCAGTGAAGTGTGAAAACTGTGAAGCTGTGAAGAAGCAGAACAGTACACTGATCTATAACTTGAATAGTTTGAAGGAATCTTACGATGTACTGAACAAAGCAATGAATCAATACAATCAAACAAGTGAAGAACAAGCAACAGCGATGAAAACACTTCAGGGTGCTTTTATGACTAAGCAAAAAGTGGTGAACAACTATATTGAGAAGTGTGCTGTGCTAGAACAAAAGTTGGAATTGCAAAGAATTGAGACTGAAAGAGTAAATCGATTGTTGAAAAGTTACTCATGTACTTCTTATGTCATTGACAGGATTTATCCAACTGTTGAAGGCATGAAGGCATTTGAAGAGGATGAAGTAACAGAAGAAAAGAAGGATGATGGAAAAGAGACTGAAGAAAAGACTCCAGAAAAGAAGAACAAGAAGAAGAATGATACAAAGAAAAAGATTGACAAGAAGGATTCTGGTAAGAAACAAGAAGTCAGTTATAACAAATGTCCACCCCCGCTAGAAAATGGATATTTGCCCAGGAATCCAAATCAGGAAAGAGTAGAAAAAGCAACAAACTTACAATGGGAGTCGGAGTCGTCAGTCAATTTGCCAGAAAATATTGATGTTGTGTTTACATCATCTGACACTGATCATGAGTCCGAGTTAATTAAGAAAGTCGTCGATCAGGTGTTGGATAGAGATGAAACTGAGGAGTCACAGTTGGAGTCAAACTCAGAGTCAAAGTCAGAGTCAGAGTCAAAGTCTGGTTCTGAAAGTTCGAGTTCGACGGTCAACAGTCAAAATTTTTCAGTTAAAAGGGTTTACAACAAAGAATTCCTGTTATCAAAATCTAATTTGAGTGACGAAACATTCAAAGTTGCATATACATTGAATGATTCCGACAAATTATATTCTGATGAGGAATTTCCACTAAGAGGTGTCAAAACTGAGATGATCAAAAAGGTTTTCAAACTAACAGAAATCAATATTTCTGAATTAAAAGATGTAAATCTTATTGATAAACCTAAAAAATACACCTCAAGAGTACAACAAAGATTAAACAAGAAAAAAGGTTACAGTTCTGGTTCTGGTTTTCACAAGAAACCAAACCCTAACCGTAATTTCAAAAAGAAAGGTCTTGGTTTTACTCCAACAGAAAAACAGAAAAATGAAACATATGTTCGTGATTTTAAAGCAAAGATGACATTTGTTTCAGGTACATCAAGAGATGAGGAAGAAAAGGAAAGGTTTTGGAGGCAGTCGAATAGTAAATTTCTTGCAAAGAAGCAAGAAGAGATGACAGAAACGAGAACCTGTTTCCAATGCAACACTGTTGGACACATTGCCAGAGATTGTTCTAAGGCAATATCATCGAAACAGGGAGTTTTTCGTAAACAAAGAGAGAAAGTGGTTAAGTTTGAACCGCCAATTGACCGAACCAAATTATTCAAAAATTCTATTTTTGAAATTGGTGAAAGTTCAAACATATTTTACAAGAAGAAAGCAAATCTTGACACTCAGAAATGGGTTGTTAAGAAATTGGTTGATAGTTCTGGCGATGAATCTGATTCCATAAAATCAGAGGAGCCACAGGTTGAGTTAAAATTGAAAACTTCAGTCCCTCAAATGGATGATGTTCATTTTCCACCATTGAAGGATGAAAATTTTAAGAAGAAAATTGGTAAAGTTGAAATATCAAACCAATTTTATGATGATAACAAGGTTTTTGATGTTGATAAGGCCTTTAACCCCACAGTGAAACACATTTTTGGTAAAATGATTGATCGAAAAGTCAAAGGGGTTAAAGAATTTTATGAGAAGAAGATGCAGAAGGAGAAAATTGAATCATCCCTAGTTCGTGACTGGGATGGTACATACTATGAACAGTAAGTCTGTGGACTTGCCGGAGATCCCAAGTTGGTAATCGTGGATCAGGAATCGGCATCATTCTTTGTATTTGATTATGTTGTTTGTACAAGTGGTAAATCAGGGACATTAAGTTGTATCTGATTTTCTACAAGTGGTTGGTAAACAATGAGATGAACCAAACCCCTAACTTTACAAGTGGTAAAAACAAACTTATTTTCCGGAAAAATCATTTTGATTAAAACAAACTTAAGTGTTTTGAAATCTAAATGAGAAAATAGTTTGTTGTGAGGGGGAGTTCTGATTGTTTATGCCAAGTGGATGGCGATTTGAAGTGATTTGATATCAGTTGTCATTTTATTGTACAGTTTATTTTCAAATTTCCTAAAATGTGTTTGCATTTTAGGGGGAGTAAGAAATTTTAGAAAATCCAAAAACATTTGAAAATTTGAAAAAGTCAAAAACATGATAAAATGAAAAATGAGTTTTGTTGTATAAAAGAGGAAATGATAGTACATCAGTGGACTATCACAGCATGCTAAAGAAATGGAAAGTTAAAAAGTGATAAACGATCTCACTGATGATGTGCCAGTAGGTTTTTGCACATTTAGTAGATTGTGACGAGATATAAACCTAAATTTCAAACTTGCTTGTTCTGTGGGTTAACACAAACTTGGATATATAGGTAACCCCTGAAATCTTGTTTGAAAGGTCCCTTATTCTGAGATACTAGGTCTTTATGCTCAGTGATATCTGGGGTATTATCCCGGGACTTCTGCTGAAAGAAATTTCTGACCTAGTCCCCGGATAATGCTTTCTGCAAATGCTTGAAACATAGCATCGCCCTCAGCAAGCTGATGAAACAATAAAATTGATAGTCACTGCTGTTGTAATGCAAAAGATCCTCTAAAGGGGACACACCAAAAGTCGAAGCCGTCATCTCTCTGCGTATCGAAAGATCGACCTGAGCTCTCACGGCCCTCGTACTATAATTTATTCCCCTGACAGATATCATCTGTGGTATACTCACCTGTAAGACTGAATATTGGGATCTGGATACGGGAGTATATTCAAGTAGTGGGACACACGGATAAGTTCAAGTGCTTAAAACATTAATATCGTATCTCGGATCAATTGAACTTTGTGTGAAAATTTAAGTGGATCAGTATACTGACAATCTAAGTGAATCGTTTAGAGCTTAAAATGAAATGAAGCTTAACGGTGTTGGTGATTGGTCTCAAAAACTGATATGATCCTCTTGCGCGAACTCACAAAAATATTGTTTGTAAATATTTCTTTATTGCATTACTTTATAGTAAAAAATTCCAAAAAGATTTTTAGTGTGTTTTAGCATAAAATTTTGAAAAATACAAAAAGATTTTCGACAACTGGTATTGAAAAGCTGATTTTCAAAATTCTGAGTGCTAAACATGATGAGTATGATTTGAGGGGGAGTTTGTGTTTAAAACTGATTATTTTTATCAAATCTTCAAGTGGTTCATCAAATTGAAAGATCATTTTGATTAGGTTTTTAGAGAAGAGTTTGAATTAGTGAAAGTTTATATGTTTGAAATGTGTAAATTGTAAAATTTATTGTGAGGTAGAGTTTATGCAGGTTAAAGTTTGAGAAGTGATGATTCTGAAAAGCCAAAATTGTGAAAGTCAGACAACGATCCTGAAGCAGATGACGCTGAAGAATTAAAGGAATGCCAGCACATTGCAAGGGGGAGTCTGTTGATGCTGATTGAAAGAGTGAAGCACAAAGACTGATAAAGACTGAAGATTGAGGAGACTCGACACTTAAGACTCGTCAACATCTGAGGGGGAGTCTGTTGGTGCATTCATCTGTCGTCTTCGTCTTGTATCGAGTCTCGGGTTCGATGTGGATCTAAACGAGTGTGATGACATTATCTTTGATGATGACATCATCAACTTACATCATTTAGTGACATCACTCACTAAAAGACAAAAGTGAAATTTGTTGGTGCACACATCTGTCGTCTTCGTCTTATATCGAGTCTCGGTTCGGTGCGGATCTAAACAAAGCATGATGTCATGATGACATCATAAGTATGACATCATCAATGACATCATCCACACAAAAGGACAAAAGTTACTACACATGATTTTCAAATCAGATTATGTTGATTGGAGGATTTCGCTTCAAGACAAAATTCTTTGTCAATTTCGCTTCAATTAGAGAAGTGAGGATTTCGCTTGAGAGGTGTCGCTTGAAGTCTTCATGTTTTGCTTCAAGCGAAATCATGTGCATTATATATAGGGTTCTTGACTTGTCATTTGTAACAGTTTTTTGGCCAAGTGTACCGAAGTGCTGCCGGTTTCTCTTTCGAATGTAAAGGTTGTAATATCAATATACAAGAGGATTAAAGTGTATTTCAAGCTGTTTACACGTCCGTTTCTTAGTTTCCGCCTCTGAAACGGACTAGAACTCTTCCGAACGACTCGTTTAGGTCGCAATCCGATCCTACAATTGGTATCAGAGCCAATGAAGAAGAGTTCTTGTTGATTCAGCCGTAAAATCTGTTTCTACACCTTTCTTTTTCGAAAAACAAAAATTTTTACGGTCAAAATCGGACAAAATTCACATATATTGTGCGTATACATGGTTTAATCAATCCTTGAAAGTTTCAAGTTAAAATTCAATCTAAAACTTGTAAATTTCTGTGATTTCGCTTCAACTGCTCGTTAATATGATGACATCAGCAACATTGTGTACATGATTTCGCTTCAAGTTGATGATTTTCTGTTGATTTCGCTTCAAGTTGAGAACATTATTTGATTTCGCTTGAATAGTTGAAGCGAAACTGATCTGATTGCATTTTGCTTGAAAATACGTTGACATCTGATTGAAATCTGCAGTGCTGTCTTAACTGAATTTTGATGTTCGTCGAAACCTGCTGGTCATTAAAAACTGTTTGTCTGCTACGTTGAGAAACTGTTCTGAGTTGTGTGGAAATATCAGTTCACGTGATTAACATCAAAGATCAGTTTGATATTAACCTTTGTTGGACACCAATTTATAGTACATGTGAAGGGTTATTAGGTCTTTTGACTATTGTCTAGAAAATATAATTTCACGTGATGTGTCAGGACCCATGTGATAATTTTTCGGTTCAGTGATATTATTTGGATACTTGATAAGTCTGCATGAATATCTAGATATATGTGTTGAATGATAAATTTGTCTGCCACTATTCAATATGTACATGTGATTTAGAGTCTTGAGATTAGAACCAAGTTATCTGCAAGTTTGATAATTGTTTTGATATAAAAGAATTAGGTCCAATCAGTAGCTATTAAGAGTTTTGGCCCAAGTACATTGTTTGAGTCAACCGGGCTCACTTGTTTACATCGACCCAATACATATGTGTTAGGCTCAATTAAAATAGATTCATATTTATTGAATGTAAAGAGTTTTCAGTTAAGTCTCAAAGGTTATCCAAGTTCACACAAGTTGGTGTTGATTTTCGCATGGTTTGAGTCGTGGTTTCTGTCAGTACGTACGGTTTGGAGTTCAAAGGTTTCAAAGGGTCAAGTCACTTGATTTTGATTCGGGTTCTAGAAGTCCGTACAGTTGGTCAACGTTCAGTCCGCACACAAAATCATCAGTCCAAGGTGTTTGCCAAAGTATATCAAATTTCCCGAAGTATCTCCTGATTATCAAAACATGGAAGAAGAATTCAAATCTAAACCAAAAAGAATCCCGATTTTTCCAGATCTTGGAAGCGATGTAGATACCGATGATGAGGAAGAATATCTTAACAAATGTAGAAAAAGCATTGAGCCTGATAGTTTTAATTTTTTCTATGCAGATAAAGTTGACATGCTGAATCAGAAGAAGATTGCTCGCTTAAAAAGGGAACTGGAAGCAGCAAAGTTACTTGCTAATGAAAAGGCAAAGACAGAAGTTGGAGAAACAAAAGTTGAAGCAGTGACTGAAAATGCAATAGAAAAAATCGTTGAAGTGGAGAAAGTGGTGGAAAAACTTGTTGAAATTGAAAAAATAGTTGAAGTTGAGAAACTCGTTGAAGTTGAAAAGACTGTCGAGGTTGAAAAGATAGTTGAAAAAATAGTTGAAGTTGAAAAACCATGTTTGAAGTGTTCAGAATCTTGCAAAGCTTGTGAAGAGAAAGATAAGAAGATTGCTGAGTTGGAGAAGATTAAAGAAGACTTACTGTCTGATGTGAAGTACATTAAGGAGTCGTACAATGTGCTCAACAACACAGTTGATCGTCTAAAAAAGACGAATACTGAAACCGAAAAAGCAATGGATAAAATGAGTGCAACATTAATGACAAAGCAAAAAGTCATTAATGAGTATATTGAAGATTGTGCACAGTTAAAGAAAGAAGTGGAACTTGAAAAGATTGAGAGTGAAAGGATTAAACGATTACTGTTGAGTTACACTACTTGTGATTATCTGATTGATCGTGTTTATCCTACTGTTGCAGGTCTGGAAGCGTTCATGGACAAAAAGACTGAAGATACTGATACTGGTAAGAAACCAAGTGTCAAGTATAACAGATGTCCGCCCCCGATCCATGAAACTTATTCTCCCAGGAATCCAAATGAAGAGCGTCTAAAAAAGGCAGTCAACATCAAGTTAAAGTCTGAAATCATTGATGAATTACCAGACAATATTGATGTTACATTCACAGCGTCTGACACTGATCATGAGTCTGAGTTATTAAAGAAAGTTTTCGATCAGGTGTTGGATACGGATGAGGAGTCAAAACCGGAGTCTAAGTCTGAAAGTCCGAGTTCGTCAGAAAAGAGTCCGAGTTCACCGGTTAATAGGGTTTACAATAGAAAATTTCTGTTATCAAAATCTAATTTAAATGACGCATCAATCAAAGTGGCTTATACTTTGAATGATTCAGACAAATTATATTCTGATGAGGAATTTCCAATCAGAAGTGTAAAAACTGAAATGATCAAACAGGTTTTCAAATTAACAGAAATTAATCTTTCTGAT
>JARYGA010052799.1:0-41915 GCA_030545235.1 Helianthus tuberosus | reverse complement strand
CAATCCGAGGACGGTAGTACGTAGGTTTAGCACTGGCGTCCTTCCCAATCCGAGGACGGTAGTACGTAGGTTTAGCACTGGCGTCCTTCCCAATCCGAGGACGGTAGTACGTAGGTTTTACGTAGGTTTAGTGCTGGTGTCCTTCCCAATCCGAGGACAGTACGTAGGCTTTATGTAGAATTTGACACAGGTATCCTTCCCAATCCGAGGACCGTGGTAAGTAGTCTAGTGGTAATGTAAGTACAGGTAATCATTCAATCCCATTCCCAACCCAACTGGGGAATCCCATGCCTTGGTAAGAGTGTGAACTCACCTTGGTTTGCTCGGTATGCTAAGTATGTGCTCGTAAATAATCAATCACGTCCTAAGGTAATGCACGTATACATAATCAGTTCATGTGCGAATATAATGTGGTAACATCGAGCCAAAAATCATCACGTAGCACATAGCACGTAGTTAAACACATACAAACCATGTAATATAGTTAACTACAGTTAATTAGATCGGTTAAAAACTAACAGAAACAAACAATGTTTAACCCAGATTTCTTACTCGACGAAACACTTCAGTTTCGTCGAGAGTCCCCTCGGCGAAACTAACCCCAGTTTCGTCGTTTAATTACTTGACGAATCAAACCCTGATTCGTCGTATATCAGATTCGTCCCAAACTTAGATTCGCCATTAAGCAGTTACGTGAAACATCAGTTACGTCATAACACCACCCAACCCTAATAATCACCTATAGCCGACAAGTGCAGCTTGTTTTTAAGCTGCTATTTGACCGAGCATCAACCCATTACAATTTCAATGAACCGAGTTAGTGGATCTGACACAATTGAATTTACTATGCACCATTTAAATTCCAATTCGTGGAGCCCTTCATGTGAGAATATGACAACCAAAAATTGAATGTAATATAATGATTGGGCCAATTTAAATTCTGATTACATGCACTGACATTCACATGAATACATGAAAACCATTGGACCTAACCTTACCTACAAGTCAATTCAATCACATGCTCCCAATCATTACTCATGCATATAATACAATCATCATTAAGTGTCCACATGATTTTGTTTAATTGCATATGAGCCGCCATGTTTATAACCAGACTACTAAATTATGTGCAACCGTGTAATCATGCAATCACATTCAATCCATACAAAACCCTAGATCGCCGTCACCATTTTACGTAAAAGCATAGGTAAATCATTGTCATCATATTCGCACAGATTAATCAATCATGTATACACGAGCATCATCAAGTCAAACAGAAACCACATAACCAATTATGAAATCAATTATCATCTGCAACATCAAGCCATGTTAATCACATATAATCAATTAAAACTAACCGGAAGGTATAAAACGATGATTTGGATCAATGAATAATCTTCTGTGGATACTAGGTTGCCGTCACAAGTCTCTAGGGTTTTCAAGTTGCCAAGAGTGGCGAATGAACAGAACGCCGAGGATATAAAGTCACGTAACATGTTGGGCCACAATTGGGCTTCGGCGAAATGGTTTGGGCCGGCGAAACAGTTTCTGTTTCGTCAAGTTCGGTTTGGCGAAACAGGCTTCTGTTTCGTCGAGTTGTTTGATGGTGAATCATTCTAATTGTTTTTATAATAATCCATGTTATATTTTACAACATCAATAAATCACATATATGCACAAACATAACACGTTTCATTAAAACATAACATGTATGGTTACAAAACAAACAAGTCAAACAACTACACAGTCAAAATCAGCGTGTAATAAATGTGTATGTGAAAGTCGAAAACTCGAGTTGTCACATTATCCCCAACTTGAAAGAAATTTCGTCCCGAAATTTAGCATGCGGTTACTGAGGAAGCTAGGTGAGTTGTATCGTTTACTGGTTTTCCTGGGGTGTCACATCATCCCCCCGTTGATTTGGAATTTCGTCCCGAAATTCTGAAGTTGTAGCTTCAGCCTCAGTAGTGGTTGCACGTTTTCCGAATAATTGGGGATACTTGAGTTCCATTTGATCTTCTCGTTCCCAGGTATACTCTGGACCACGACGGGAGTTCCAACGAACTCGTACAAGAGGGATTCTCGTGTTCTTGAGGACCTTAACATCCCGGTCCGTGATTTCAACAGGTTCCTCGACGAAGTGCAACCGTTCGTCGATAGTGAGTTCCTTCAAGGGAACTATGTGGGTCTCATCTGACGTACACTTCTTCAGATTCGACACGTGAAAGACGTTGTGAACTGCACTGAGTTCAGGTGGTAAGTTCAGTCTGTAGGCCACTTTGCCTATTTTCTCGATAACTTCGAAAGGTCCGACGTATCGTGGATTGAGTTTGCCGCGTTTGCCAAAACGAACCACACCCTTTCAGGGTGAAACTTTGAGTAGCGCTCGATCCCCAACTTGGAATTCAAGTAGTTTTCTATCTTTATCGGCGTATACTTTCTGACGGTCACGAGCTGCCGCCATGCGTTGTCGTATTTGAGCAATCTTTTCAGTAGTATCAACTACCATTTCTGGACCTGTGATCTGACTATCTCCCACCTCTGCCCAACAGAGAGGTGACCGGCATTTACGCCCGTACAATGCCTCGAATGGAGCAGCTTTAATGCTGGTGTGGTAGCTGTTATTGTATGAAAATTCCACAAGTGGCAGATGTTTTTCCCAACCATTGCCAAAGTCAATCACGCACGCCCGAAGCATGTCTTCTAGAGTTTGAATAGTGCGCTCAGACTGCCCATCGGTCTGAGGATGATAAGCTGTGCTCATGTCTAATCGAGAGCCAAAAGATTTGTGCATTGCTTGCCATAGTTCAGAAGTAAAACGAGCGTCGCGATCAGAGATAATAGAGGTGGGCACACCGTGCCTCGAAACAACTTCCCTAAGATATACGTCTGCTAGTGTGGAGAACTTATCCGTTTCTTTGATTGCCAGGAAGTGAGCAGACTTAGTGAGTCGATCCACGATCACCCAAATAGTATCATTTCCGCGCTGAGATCTAGGTAGGCCAGTAACAAAATCCATGGAAATTTGCTCCCATTTCCATTGTGGTATCTCAGGTTGTTGGAGTGGTCCTGACGGTTTCTGGTATTCTGCCTTGACTCTCGCACAAGTCAAGCATTTGCTAACGTATATGGCTATGTGGGCCTTCATGCTAGGCCACCAGTATGTAGTCTTAATATCGTGGTACATTTTATCCGAACCAGGGTGTACCGAGTAGCGAGACTTGTGAGCTTCGTCCATTACCAGCTCGCGTAAGTTGCCGTACAGTGGGACCCAAATGCGTCCTGTAACGTAGTAAGCACCATCTTCCTTCTGTTCTAAGCGTTGCCTTGAGCCGCGTAGAGCTTCAGCCCTGACGTTTTCGGGTTTCAATGCTTCTACCTGAGCATTTCGTATCTGAGAAGGAAGACTAGACTGTATAGTGAGTTGTAAGGCTCGTACGCGCTTAGGCGCGGTGTCCTTCCGACTGAGGGCGTCAGCCACAACATTGGCTTTGCCTGGGTGGTACCTGATTGAGCATTCGTAGTCGTTTAGCAGTTTGACCCATCGTCGTTGTCGCATATTCAGTTCCTTCTGTTTGAAGATATGTTCGAGGCTTCTGTGGTCAGTGTAGATAGCACATTTGGTACCGTACAAATAGTGTCGCCATATCTTAAGTGCAAAAACAACCGCTCCCAACTCTAAGTCGTGTGTTGTGTAATTCCGTTCGTGAATCTTAAGTTGGCGCGAAGCATAAGCAATAACTTTATCCCTTTGCATCAATACACATCCAAGACCTTGGATGGATGCGTCGCAGTAGACTACGAAATCATCCGTGCCTTCAGGCAATGAGAGGATAGGTGCGCTACAAAGTCTATCCTTTAAGTGCTGAAACGTTGTTTCCTGTGCATTACCCCAACGATAAACAACACCCTTCTGCGTCAGTAGTGTAAGTGGCTGAGCAATCTTTGAGAAGTCTTTGATGAACCTCCTGTAATAACCCGCCAAACCCAAGAATTGGCGTATTTCTGTTGGTGTGCGAGGTGCAGGCCAGTTCTTGATCGAATCCACCTTGGATGGATCTACATGAATCCCATCCTTGTTTACCACGTGGCCCAAGAAGTGGACTTCACGAAGCCAGAAGTCACATTTGGAAAACTTAGCGTATAACTGTTTCGTTTGCAGAAGTTCCAGTATAAGTCGTAAATGATGCTCGTGCTCCTCCTGACTCTTCGAATAAATCAGGATGTCGTCGATGAAAACAATGACGAACTTGTCGAGATAGGGTTTGCACACCCTGTTCATAAGATCCATAAATACGGCAGGCGCGTTCGTTAGCCCGAATGGCATGACCATAAACTCGTAGTGGCCGTAGCGAGTTCTAAATGCTGTTTTAGAGACGTCCTCATCCCGGACTCTCAGCTGATGGTACCCTGACCTTAAGTCTATCTTGGAGTAGTAGCTCGACCCTTGCAGCTGGTCGAATAAATCATCTATGCGCGGAAGAGGATAACGATTCTTGATCGTCACCTTGTTGAGTTCACGGTAGTCTATACACATCCTGAACGTACCGTCTTTCTTCTTTACGAATAACACTGGAGCTCCCCAAGGCGAAGAGCTAGGACGTATAAAACCCTTTTCCAAGAGTTCTTGTAGCTGCTTTGACAGTTCTTCCAATTCAGTTGGAGCCAAACGATAAGGCGCTCGAGCTATGGGTGCTGCTCTAGGAGCTTGTTACTATGAGTTACCAAAGGTTCTTAACCAGCACGAGGAATGCGGACGATATTTTCTTTGCAAAGAATCTCTGCGCGAAGTTGAGGTAGCCAATCCATACCAATAACGATGTCGAAACCATCACAACGCTGGGGTCATTCCTAGTATCACCCTGACCAATCACGAACACTCGACCCCTGGCACCATTGCCGTCGTTATTACCCCCATTGTTGCCTCCATTATTGTTCCTGTTTCCTTGGTTGTGGTTCTGATTCTGGTTCTGGTTCAACTGTGGGCAGTGTCTCTTGAAGAGACCTTCAGCACCACCCTGATAACATCCCTTATTACCCTGCTGTCGCTGCTGATTCTGTAGATCTTGTGGCTGTTGTTGTTGGTTCTGGTTTGCAGAACGTGAGTTTCTACCATCTTTGGCTCCATGACCAAGCTTGTCGCATCATTGACAATGATTTCGGTTGCACTGCCCGCTGTGGTGCAAGTTACATCGTTTGCACTTAGGGTGGTTTCCCCTGTATTCACCCTGCCCTTGACTACTAAAAGGTTGCTGACCAGGACTTTGGTTGTCATCGATCTTTCACTGCTGTGCCTGGGACGGAATCGTAGTCGAACCCTTGCTAGAGGTTCCATCCCACTTTCATTTGTTGTCACTGGGAATAGCAGAAGTAGTAGTAGTAACGCCAATACATCTAGGCAGCTTGTTCTGTTCCGCTGCCTGGTCTGTGAGACGATGAGCAAGATGGGTAACATCTTGAATAGTAGCAAGATTAGCAGTCATCACATGGCTTTGAATTTCTGGTACTAAGCCTTTGAGGTACAGCTCAATGCTCTTGATGGGAGGATCCACCATAGTTGGACACAAAATTGCCAGTTTGTTGGATCGTTTCGTGTACGCTTCTATTTCTGACCCCGTCATCTTCATGTTAAAGGACTCCACTTCCAACTTGTGGATGACATCATAACTACTGTATTCGCGTTTGATCAGTTCCTTAAAATCATTCCATGGGGTGGCATTAGCAGCCACCAGCCCCAGCATCGTAACTTGCGCGTTCCACCAAGTTTGCGCAGTACCTTCGAGAACATCAGTGGCATATTTCATCTAACGAGCCTTAGGTCATTCGCACCTTCGAAGGCCGATTCGAGTTCCTCGAACTAATGGAGGAGTCCAACAGCTCCTTCGGTGTCGCTGAAAGTAGTAGGACGACAGTCCATAAAAGTCTTGTATGTGCATACAGGTGGCTGAGCGTGTTGACTTGTCGTGTGCGTAAGAGTAATCAAAATTAAGCACAAGTGTTGATTTACGAGAGTAGGATCTAAAGATCCTAGAGTAAGTGGTGATGGCAGGTTACACCTCCTGCCTGGGCAGCTGCGAGTGCTGCAGTAACTTGTTCAGTGATCGAAGCCGCCAACTGGGCTTGAGTTAGGTTAACGCGTCCACTCATGATCTTGACATCAAGGAGAACATGTGGGTGAGAGGTTCGCGAATAGTGCGATGACAGAAGAGAGTGAGCACATAAGCGTTTTCAAGCAGTAACGAATAGTGGGTTCTGAAATCTGAGCATACCACGAGCAAAGTTCTATGTAATTCTAGTATGTAGGCAATAAACATAAACCTTATTACCTAGGATGTCGAGTCTTGCACGTGGAGCGAAGCGTCGTTGTGGATCGTTGAGAGCACTGTTCTGGTTATAGTCTGGTTTTAATAAAATCGTTTTCCCCATATTAAAACCAAGTTCTCTATAACCAATGGCTCTGATACCAATCTGTCACACCCCCAAAATCCACCTGCGGAGTATCACCGCTTGGGAGCGTGACTGACCAGGATCAAGCCACCAATCATATAGAACAATGTATAAAGTAAGAGTAATTGCAATTTAATCAAACCAATCCATATGAGAGGTGTTCCAAAACATAAATATGTTATCACTGTTTAGCGGAAGCGTATAAATAAACCCAACACAATAAAGTGTGAAATGTCATAATGTCTAATCAAGTATTCACGATCCTTATCCACAACGACTGCGCCTCCCGTGCAAGCTCCATAAGTACCTAAGGTCCTGCAAGGCATGTAACGGAGGATCAACAACTAGTTGAGCGAGTTCACAGAAAGTAAATGCGTAATAGTAAGTTCGTATGTAACATGTGGCTCTACTGGGCCGATAGTACGTTCTATTGGTGGGGGCTTTCCATGTTATATATATCCCCTAGACTATTCGTAATCATAAGTATCCTTCCCAATCCGAGGATAGTAGTAAGTGTAGGTTTACGCAGGTTTTATGTAAGTGCCCTTCCCAACCGAGGACAGTACGTAGAGAGTACGTAGGTTTAGCGCTGGCGTCCTTCCCAATCCGAGGACGGTAGTACGTAGGTTTAGCACTGGCGTCCTTCCCAATCCGAGGACGGTAGTACGTAGGTTTAGCACTGGCGTCCTTCCCAATCCGAGGACGGTAGTACGTAGGTTTAGCACTGGCGTCCTTCCCAATCCGAGGACGGTAGTACGTAGGTTTTACGTAGGTTTAGTGCTGGTGTCCTTCCCAATCCGAGGACAGTACGTAGGCTTTATGTAGAATTTGACACAGGTATCCTTCCCAATCCGAGGACCGTGGTAAGTAGTCTAGTGGTAATGTAAGTACAGGTAATCATTCAATCCCATTCCCAACCCAACTGGGGAATCCCATGCCTTGGTAAGAGTGTGAACTCACCTTGGTTTGCTCGGTATGCTAAGTATGTGCTCGTAAATAATCAATCACGTCCTAAGGTAATGCACGTATACATAATCAGTTCATGTGCGAATATAATGTGGTAACATCGAGCCAAAAATCATCACGTAGCACATAGCACGTAGTTAAACACATACAAACCATGTAATATAGTTAACTACAGTTAATTAGATCGGTTAAAAACTAACAGAAACAAACAATGTTTAACCCAGATTTCTTACTCGACGAAACACTTCAGTTTCGTCGAGAGTCCCCTCGGCGAAACTAACCCCAGTTTCGTCGTTTAATTACTTGACGAATCAAACCCTGATTCGTCGTATATCAGATTCCTCCCAAACTTAGATTCGCCATTAAGCAGTTACGTGAAACATCAGTTACGTCATAACACCACCCAACCCTAATAATCACCTATAGCCGACAAGTGCAGCTTGTTTTTAAGCTGCTGTTTGACCGAGCATCAACCCATTACAATTTCAATGAACCGAGTTAGTGGATCTGACACAATTGAATTTACTATGCACCATTTAAATTCCAATTCGTGGAGCCCTTCATGTGAGAATATGACAACCAAAAATTGAATGTAATATAACGATTGGGCCAATTTAAATTCTGATTACATGCACTGACATTCACATGAATACATGAAAACCATTGGACCTAACCTTACCTACAAGTCAATTCAATCACATGCTCCCAATCATTACTCATGCATATAATACAATCATCATTAAGTGTCCACATGATTTTGTTTAATTGCATATGAGCCGCCATGTTTATAACCAGAATACTAAATTATGTGCAACCGTGTAATCATGCAATCACATTCAATCCATACAAAACCCTAGATCGCCGTCACCATTTTACGTAAAAGCATAGGTAAATCATTGTCATCATATTCGCACAGATTAATCAATCATGTATACACGAGCATCATCAAGTCAAACAGAAACCACATAACCAATTATGAAATCAATTATCATCTGCAACATCAAGCCATGTTAATCACATATAATCGATTAAAACTAACCGGAAGGTATAAAACGATGATTTGGATCAATGAATAATCTTCTGTGGATACTAGGTTGCCGTCACAAGTCTCTAGGGTTTTCAAGTTGCCAAGAGTGGCGAATGAACAGAACGCCGAGGATATAAAGTCACGTAACATGTTGGGCCACAATTGGGCTTCGGCGAAATGGTTTGGGCCGGCGAAACAGTTTCTGTTTCGTCAAGTTCGGTTTGGCGAAACAGGCTTCTGTTTCGTCGAGTTGTTTGATGGTGAATCATTCTAATTGTTTTTATAATAATCCATGTTATATTTTACAACATCAATAAATCACATATATGCACAAACATAACACGTTTCATTAAAACATAACATGTATGGTTACAAAACAAACAAGTCAAACAACTACACAGTCAAAATCAGCGTGTAATAAATGTGTATGTGAAAGTCGAAAACTCGAGTTGTCACAATAATTGTGCATCAATTCCTGCGTGAGGAGGATATTGTCTGAAATCCTCCTACCCGGCACAAAGGCCGATTGATTAATACTAACAAGCACACCCAAACATGTTTTCAACCGATCCGTAAGAATCTTGCTAATGCATTTATACAAAACATTGCAACAAGAGATGGGACGGTAATCCACAACTGAATCTGGAACTTCTTTTTTCGGAATTAAAGCAATAATCGTATGATTAACTTGATTAACCAGCTTACCATTTTCAAAAAACTGCAACACGGCATTAGTCACCTCATTGCCAACAACATCCCAAGCATGCTTGAAAAAAGCCGACGTGTAACCATCAGGACCCGGGGCCTTATCTTCACCAATACTAAACATGGCTTGCTTTACCTCCTCCCGAGTAACTTGACGAATCATATGATCCGCAACATCACTGCTAAGCACATTAGTAAATAGATTATCCGAGTTAACACTTTGGACCGGAACCTCTACACCCAAAAAATTCATGTAATGCGCAACCATAGCATCAGCCACATCTTCACCCTCATATCTATTACCAAACGAATCCATAACACTATAGATCTTGGTTCTGGCATTTTTAACTTTGACCGTGTTGTGAAAAAACTTTGTATTTGAATCACCCGCACAAAGCCACTCAACCTTAGATTTCTGTTTTAAATAACATTCCTCATCATAAGCAGCCGATTTAAAATCTTGAAGGCATTGAGCCTCCAATTGCCTCAACCGAGAATCCAAAGGGTTTCGGTCCACTTGAGCCTGAATATCATCTAGTCTCTTCCTCAAATCATTCACCTTAGCATGCAAGTTACCTTGGTCAAACAATATCTTCCTCAGCTTTGGTTTTAAATTCCTGAGCTTCTTCACTACCGAGAGCATAGTAACACCCTCAACATTCTTCTCCCACTCGGACTTGACACTATCCTTAAATTCAGGTTTCGTAACAATAAAATTCGGGAACTTGAACGGTCTTGGACGAGAACCATTATTGCTCAGTATTTTAAGAAAACACGGAGTATGGTCCGAGACACGAAACGGATGAAACATAGCATAGGCTGAAGGGTACTGGTCTATGAACGTGACATTGCCCATAATTCTATCTATTTTCTTCAACAAACCTGTTCCACTCTTCGGCTTTTGATTCCAAGTGTATTGTAACCCGTGAGCACTTATATCAATCAAATCAGCTTGATGAACACATTCATCAAATTCCCGCATGCCAATAGTTTGTTTAGATGACCCATAAACCGAATCTTCAAGCTTTAGAGCAGAATTAAAATCTCCCATTACCACCCACGGCTTATCGTAACAAAACACTTTATGTTTACATAGCTCATTCCAAAGCAATCTCCTGTCTTGATACTTATTTTCCGCATATACAAACGAACAAAAAAGAGCTTTCTTACTAGCCTTAAAGAAAACCTGTGTGTGAATAATCTGGTCCGTTTGAAAAAGAACCATAACATCAAGGTTGTCCGCATTCCATCCCAAAATAATTCTTGTTCCCCGACTACAAACCCCACCATTTGAAGTCCAGCTCCACTTACGAAACACATACTTACAAACTTTATCCAGCTTGCTAACATCTACATGTGATTCGAGAATAGCACACAATTCAACATTATTGGCTGTCATAAGATTACGAACCTCAGCTTGTTTCAGGGGATGGTTCAAGCCCCTAACATTCCAGCACATTATACTATCCATTTACAACCGTGGAACTGGGAGTGCTTGCCCCCTTTGTCGTATCCATCTGCTGTTCATTAGACATAAAACTCGCCATTTCAGTCGGCGTAACTTCCAGAATTTCATCAACTACCTGAGTCGTTCTATGTGTCTTCCCATTCATCCCATCATTTATAAAACCATTATCCTCATATCCCTCTCCATAATCAGCATCTAAAGCCCCAAAAGCATTGGACATTTTTATGTTAGATTCATTCAAATCAGAATCATTCTTCGTACCTGACGTACTAGCTCCCGACTTGTTAACTCCCAACGTTTTTATGTTAACTCCCGACTTGTTCAATTTCTGCCTATAAACAAATTTTGTTTTCGGTTTCTTATTCAACATTCCAATCTTTGCAACCTTTCTATTGTCTGTAATAAAACCATCAGCATCAACTGAAACTTGTTTGGGTTTAACATTCTGATTTTTCGAGCAATTTTGATCACTGTGACCGAAAATACAACATACCGAACAGCGTTGTGGTTTCCACTCATATTCAACCTTGATTTTTTCCATAGTAAAGCCATCCTCATCAAGCTTCGGAATTGCAACAAGTATATGGTCTTTAATCTCATTATCCGCATTAACTTCTATTAAAGCTCGGGCATAACTACTCCTTCCCCAACTATGAGCACACATATCAGCCGTATAACTATCCAGTCTCTTTGGAACTCCAATCTTCGAGGCCAGCAAACTTAATCCATCATCAGTGTAGATTGCAATTGGGACATTATGGAGCTTAACCCATATAGGCACAGATTTTATACCCTCCTTTTTTAGACGGATAGAAGGAGACCATATGTTGAGAAATAACGGCACTTTACGAATTAACCAAGGCCCCCCTCCAGCGCTTTATGCATACCTTCTTTAGATTCAAACTTAAAGAAAAAGAAGCCTTCCGAGTTCATCATGATCTTAGTAAAACCAAACTTCGCCCAGACATTTTTTACATAGTACTCAACAACCGGAAAAGGCAATCTATTCCCTAGGAAGTAACCAAAAAGAACATTATCAAATCTGTGTTGTACCTTCTTAACAACCTCCTTTGGAATCACAACGTCCGCTTCTTGGTATTTTTCCGTAGACTCAAGCTTCCTGAAATTCACTTCGGTCTTAGGCGTAGAGTTTTTCTTCAACTTTTCAGCATAAGAAACCGGCTGCACAGAATGATTTGTCTGATCCAAGTGAACAGTATCCGTCTTGGGTTGATCGGGATTTTCCAAATCATCAACAACTGGCTGAACTGGAACCGTAATCTTTTCCAACTCGTCAATAACATTAATAATCTTATGATCTTTTTGCACAACACCCCTACGAGGCAACAGAGGGTTTCCATCAATCTTAATCGGCTTACTAAACACTGAAGTTTTATAACTCAGATCCGGAACATTCATTGGACCCTTCGAAGTAATGATAACATCTTCATGCATCCTCTCCGAGAAAGTCTGAAACCCTAAATCCTCCAAACTTGTATCACGTTTATTTGCCATGCACAACACAACGTTGAAAACAGCAAACCGGCAGAACCATGCAAAGAAAACAATCAACTGGAACAAAGACAATCCCGACGGCAACAAAAAACAAAACAGAAAACCCTAAAAGAAAGAAACGAAAACCCTAATCTCAACTTCAAAAGATTAGAAATCAAGGTAGAGTCTAGAAACCTTACTCAGAAGGCACGACAACACCCCTTTCCCTAACCCAGATCGATCAAAATTAAGGTTGAAAATCAAAAACTAGGGTTTCCTAGATGAATCGCCAAAATCGCCAGAGAGAAACCGTTTAAATATTTACCTATATAGAGGTGTGTTCTATTACATTTTCGTTGTAGTTGTTTGAAGAACATGAACGTAGATGTTTATAAGTTAGTGGCAAATGGTGCCAAACCGGAAGAAATCATTGGCTGCCCTGTTTGTAATGTCATATGCCTTAATGAACAACAATATAGGCATCATGTAATGTCAAGGAAGCATACCCACAAAGGTATAAGTGTTTGAAATATTAATCATTTTGTGTTTTTACTTTGTAATTTTGTTGTTTACTCATTCGAGTGTTAATCCAACAGTTACAAGATTTATCGTATTGTTGTGTGGATTTTCATTGTGCTCTATGTGACATATATTGTACAAGTGCAAATCAGCTTTATGCTCATTGTAAAGGAAAGAAACATGCAAAGATGTTCCGGCTTACTGTAGGGGATATGCAAGTTGAATCTCATTCTGCGTTTGATGCTTCTGGTGGTAATAATGTTTCGGGTTACGAAGGAGATTGTGACGAGGGTGATCAACAACTGATGTCTGCAGATGATAATCAAGTCAGTGTAGTCAGTAGTGATATCGAAACTGGAGATGTAGATAATGTTTGTGATGTAGAGGTCACTGATGGCTGTGATGTTGATGGCGGTTTTTCTGTTTGTCCCGGTCATGTGTGTTATGCGTGTGACATATATTGTTCTTCACCAATTAAGGTGCCGTTTTGTGTTGAATGTTATAAATATATATAACTAAACACGTTGAGGCGGTGATTAGTTTAAATGATGTATTGTTTTGTCGTTTTGTTATATTTCAACTTTCGTAATGTTTGTTCTTATTTGTTTCGTCAGTTTCAATCGATTGCTTTGGTGCCTTAAAAAAACCAGCACAATCTATTTATTGTCCATATTTAATATATAAAGTACCACATAATCTGTGTAGTAAAAGTTTGCACAACAATGTTGGGATTACCCAAAATAATACTCCCTCCGTCCCATTTTAGATGTCATGGGACCCACATTCACACAATTTAAGAAATATTTGAGTATTTTATTTTTTGGGTTGTAAAATGACAATAATGTCCTTAGAAATGACAATTAAATTGGGACAACCAAAAATGGAAGTTTGTAATGGTAAGGGCAAAACTGGAAATTATATTTACATTTTTGGAAATGACAATTAAATTGGGACAACCAAAAGTGGAAATTTGGACATTTAAAATGGGACGGAGGGAGTATATATTACATGTTTTTTAAATCAAGCTACGAAGCATCATAATTAAATATAATATCATATGAACCTACAACCAAACATTTCTTAAACTCATAAAACATAGGGTACAATACATATATGTCCTATGAATCTACAACCAAAAATTTTTTAAACGCATAAAAGATGAAATAAATAATAATAAAAATAAAGATAATAATAAAATATAATGTCGTATGATCATACAACCAAGCATTTTTTAAACTCATAAAACATAAGGTACAATACATATATGCAATCCTAAACTATAGGTGCAACCAACCATCGCAAAAAGTCACCCTATAAGCATAAAGTACAAACAATGATGCATAACATTGTTTTAAATTATAATATATAAATGTTTTGTTTCTTTAAAGAACCTTGATTTGGTATTGATTTGTTTTGACCTAGCCAAAGTGGACATTATGATGGTGTGGTTATGTTGGGCTGTTACAGATGGTATTAGTGCTAGGGATTGGTCTGGTGTGCCATCGAGGATGTTGGGACCTGTAAGGAGTGTGATTTGTAACATCCCACATTGGTTGTGAAGGGGAATGAAGGCTTCGTTGTAAGGCTCTTCATACATTCAACATCATGACGCGTTTTAAATCAGTGAGGAGATGTTGGAACGTCTTGGCTAAAGCGGATAGTATCATGGTGTGGTTAGCCTGGGATGTACATTGTAGGAAAGTGTTACCATGCTGGAGATTCCGATTGACTTATGTTTGAGATATTGCCAAATCTTACTGCAAGAGACGTAGGCCGTTATAAGTTGGTGTGTAAAGAATGGTGCTCTTTTCATTTGTATTGTAATATACTTTGGTAATGTTAGAAGATATTTTATTTTTGTATGGTATTTTAGTTGCTTATGTTCTTTGTTATATATATGGTTATCAACTTCTTAGAGTAAGTTGTATGTTGTGTATTATAAATTGTTGATTTCTTGTAATTACATACGTAGTATGATAATATGTGATGTGTAACTTGGCAGTTAATTATTTGAATAAATTTTAGCAGGTATAACCCCTAATGTTAAGGAGTGGTTATTATTGTGTTTTTTTATTTTATTGTGTTTTATTTATTTATTGGTTTTTATTTATTGTGTTTTTGTTTTTTTTTTTGTGTTTTTTATTGTTGGAGGGCTAAAATGAACTCTAAATGTGGGGCCTTTTCCAGTTTTTAACTTATATATGTTTTCAATACTTTATATTAAGAGAAAAATGCAATTTCCGTCCCTGTGGTATGTGTGAAACATCAACTTGAGTGGCTAAGTAACACACATTATCATAAATAATAACATAAACTTCATCATAAACTTGCTTCTAAATGTACATTCTCATTAGAGCAACACTGTCCAACCCAGCAAACTGAAAAACAAAGCATAATTATTCAAATGAACAAACATGATTCAACAATATCAGTGGTTGCAACGGTTATAATGAAAACAGTGGGTGATTTTATCTATCAGTGGATAGCATATCAGTGGATGAAAACACTGATTTTGAACAACAGTGATATCCAAGGAAATGAGAGAACAGGGGTTGACTTTCAGCAGTGGACAGCTTTTCACAGAGCAGATGTTTGAACAAAACAGTGGTTATGGCAGTGGACAGCTTTTCACAGAGCAGCTGTTTGAGATTGTGTTTTTTTCATGTGTGCAAGTGCAAGTCTATATTCAGGCACAATTTAACATCAAAATAAACCAAATCAATTACAATTCTCCGGATGGTCGCTCAAAGAAATTAAACTGAAGATATTAAATGTTTGAAATAATATATGATTAAATAACCACAATAAAAAAACGACCATAATAAAAAACAAAATTCATCCAGACTAACTTTCAAGAAACAAACCAAAACATTCCATTAAAATAAAAAGAGTAAAATGCAATTTGCGTCCCTGTGGTATGTCCCAAACATCAACTTGAGCCCCTAAAAACATTTTTTTGCATTCTGAGCCCCTGTGGTATTCATTTCATAACACTTTGAGTCCCTGCCGTCAGGTTGACTGTTAGAGGCAGGGGTAAGACCGTCTTTTTGCATATATTAATAACACTTTGCGTCCCTATGGTATGAGTGAAATATCAACCTGAGCCCCTAAATTCTTTTCTTGGTTTTTTGTTAAGAAATCTAATAATTAAATTTATACTATATATAACAAATTATTAAAGCCTAAATTGTATATTAAATGTAAATTTTTTTATACATACAATACAGAGACAAAACGTCATACCAACTTCGTAGAGTTGACGGAACTTACAGACTCGATAACAAAAGACCGTAACATACAATACAGAGACAAAACGTCATACGACCACAAGCAATTGTGGATTTTTACTGACGGGTGCACTTCGGGAAGCTGATCCAGATATGAATGAATATAACCCCAGTGGTAGATATGTAATTAGCGAGCTTTGGAATTTCAAGGAAAATCGAAGAGCTCCACTGGGGTTATAATCATTCATATCAATCACTTCCTTATGTGCACCGCATCTTCTAGGAGGTTGTCAAGTGTTCTCGCCTTCGTAGTTGGTGTTTTGCGTATCTTTACATTCGCAGCCATTCTGTACAACAAAACACATTCAAATGAGGAACACATTCGAATCTTATCCGATCAGTTCTTAATACAACAGTTCTTAATACAACAAAACACATTCAAATGAGGAACACATTCGAATCAAACCGAAAATCAATATGATGAACACACAAGAATCAAAACCAAAACACATTGCAAATAACACATTCAAAACAAAACACATTCTGTACAACAAAAATCAAACCAAAAATCCATTCAACCCTAAACCCACAAGAATTTGTACAAACCAAACCAAAACACATTCTGTTGATACCCTAAACCCTAAACACATTCAAACCAAAACACATTCTATTCATCCGATCAGTTCTTAATACTCAGTTGATACCCTAAACCCTAAACACATTCAAACCAAAACACATTCTGTACAACAAAACAAAACACATTCAAACCAAAACACATTGCTACCCTAAACCCTAATCCCAAATACCACTCTGTTTTGATGCATTTTGAACAAGAATCAAACCAAAAAATCCATTCAACCCTAAACCCACAAGAATCAAACCAAAAATCCATTCAACCCTAAACCCTAACCCCAAATAACACATTCAAATCATCAAATCAAATCCAAAATACCCAAATAACTGTTATCATCGAATCAAAATGAGGAACATATTCAATCAAAATAACACATTCAAACACATTCAAAATGAGGAACCCAAAATCAACCCTCTGTTTTTCAAAATCAACCCAAAATCGTTGAACGGAACCCAAAATCAAACCCAAAAACATAGAATGGAACCCAAAATCAAACCCAAAATCAACGCTCTGTTTTTTCACAATATAAACACATAAACACATCGAATGAAATCAACCCTCTGTTTTTTCAAAATCAACCCAAATCATCGAATGTAACCCAAAATCAACGAAAAATCATCGAATGGAACCCAAAATCAAACCCAGAATCATCGCTCTGTTTTTTCACAATATAAACACATAAACACATCGAATGACCAATATGAGGATGAAGATGAACCTGATCTGTTCGATGAAGATGATCTGTTCGATGTTCGATGAAGATGATGAGGATGATCTGTTGATTTCTTTGATGAAGATGATGATGATGATCTTGGGAGTTGGGAGAGGAGAGCTGTTGATGATGATGATATTGGGAGTTGGGAGCGACTGTTGATGTTGATAATGAAACTGGTTGTAGATATTAAAGGGTGGGGGGTATTAATAGACTTTTCACAACTGGCAAACAGTCAAACTGACGGAAGACTGACGGCAGGGACTCATATATTATTGCGTTTTTATATGACATGATATAAATTTTGTTTTGTGTTATTTTACCAGATAAAGTGTATTAGAAAGTTGGAGATATCATCTGCTATGTTGCCTTTTTATATATTTATATAGAAGTTTTGCCGTTTAAAAAAAAATCAACTGCTATGTTAGTGGTTACTAATCCTTTTATTACGTGATTAGTTATTAAGCATTTCTCTCCCATTATCTCCAGTGTTTTATGGGTTGACGTTTCTCTCTCACATCTTCCTATTTATATGATTATAGGGTAACATTTCAGTCAGAATTGTTCCAGATCTTTGAGCAAATAAAAGTTGCTGTTTGTAGTATCTTTTCTTCAATTTGTTATTTGCCTTCTATTCTTCATAACTATGATTTACACTTTGTTGTTAAAGTGAATTGGACCAACTAACATGTGTTGATCTAATGTGAGCAGTTAATTGTCACACCCCGACCACGTAGAACATACAAAACGTGGCGGAAACATCGGGGAGTGTTGTAACAGAATTAATGTTTCACAACCATGGAAATTAAAGTTTCGTTTTATTCATTAGAAGTGTTACAATGTCTAAACAAACATGGAAATACAACATAATTAACTAGTCTGCATCTTTTATTGTCACTAAGGCCCATGTCCGCCTAAGTGTATCTTGATCATCTTATGCAACAGCTCCTGAAAAACACATGTGAAAATATGGTACGTCAGCATAAAAATGCCGGTGAGATACATAGGTTTTGTGAAAATAGGTTTCATGACTTATGTTTGAGAAAATGTTTAGTCATGAACCTTGTTATTTGCTTTGTTTTGTAAATCATTTGAAAAACGATAAGATCAGATGATATGTATAAATAAATGTAAGGTTAAATGAATAACCATGTAAAATGAATTTGTATAAGATAAGTTGTTTGTAAAACAATGTCTTTGTGAAAAGTATGTTATTTGTATAAAATGTTCTATGTCTCAAACTGAAATGATTCAAATAACGCTACGACATGTAATACCATACAAACACTTATATATAGGAAGTACCTGCGGCGTATCCACCATGCTTGTATCATATTACACACGCATCGTTACTTAATCACTTAATCAAACCAAACCAATCAACGTAAGATGTCTATGTTTAAACCAATTGCCAAATGTATTGAATAATATGTCAAAGTGTTTATGTCAAGATGTAGATCATGTATTGTAAAACAAATGTGATATGTATGGCTAGTGAAATGCATCAACTAAACCATAGGTGAAATGCACAAAACAAAGTATTGAAGTAAAACTTGGTTTAAATCAAAGTTATGTTTTGTGGGAAATGCATGATCAAATGTCAATCATGTTAAAATGTCTATGTCAAATGTCTATGTCAAAATGTCTATGTCAAATGTCTATGTCAAAATGTCATGTATGGCTAGCGAAATGTGTCAACTAAACCATATGCACAAGAACATAGTATTGAAGTAAAACTTGGTTTAAATCAACGTTATGTCTTGTGAAAATGCATGCTATACTGAATATGAACATTTATGCGGTGTGTTATAATGCATACATCCAAGCCTTGCGACTGTGGTGATAAACCCTTAAACGACTTAAAGGATTATCTGTGTAAATATCATCGAATTCGGTCATTCCTTTCTGTCCCCTTTCCCTGGGATGTCCGGAACGGGAGTTGTCAATTCCTATGGTACCACTACCTACTAACGAATGGCGTAGCTAATGTTAATGAATGTATTGTCCCATTTAAACGAACCAAATGTCATACCAAAATGTAAGCATGTGATGAAATGAATCTGTACTAAGTATGCAACAAATGAACATACATAGCATGTGATGTGATGTGATGTGATGTAAAACAATGTACTAAGTAGGCACACAATGGCATACATAGCATAAAATGTGATGTAAAACGATGTACTAAGTAGGCACGCAATGGGCATACATAGCATAAAATACAATGAAATCATGTACTATAAGTGTACTAATGAACATAACAAGCATATGATATGAAAATATGGAAAGCATGAAAGTAACAAGTAGGCACATGTGTTCCACCCCAAAACGTTTGGAAAACAGTAAAAGAGGGGTCTATGTACTCACTTGAGATTGCTCAGTAGTCCTTGAGTAACAACCAAACAAAGCTAGAGATCACGGAAATCAAACGGCACCTAATATAGGTAACTATGTTAATTAACCGGACCTAAATCGGAAGATTGGGTAGCATTAGGGTTTGTAAACCAAATGAGTGTAGGAACTCATATGATATGGTTTAACAAAGCCTACATACTAAATGAAACTTAACCTAAGTGCTTTCGACCCATTACGACCCGTTTAGGTAGCTTATGCTACTTTAACGCGTCGTGCGCGTGAAACGCGTTCGGACCGCCTAACTAGCCCTATGACAAGTGTTATATGCCTATACATGTTACATAATCAGTTATGTGACAAAGGTTTAGGTTACATATGCTTAATTACCAATTATACATGAAAAGGGTATTCTGGTAATTTACCTAAGGCATATAAACTACCTATCATACAACTACTCAAACGATGTGACCATAGGGTATAACCTCGGAAGGTTATTCCCTACCTACTATGGTCACCTAATGTGTTTGGTCGGATCCTAATGATCGACCAAATGGGTCGGGTTCGTGGTATAAGCGATTTATCAGATCGCTTACCCTATGACCCTAGACAACGTGGTAATCAGTAGGCATAGTCCCAAGGGACTATAACCAACGTGATTACACTCACGTTGCGAAGTTCAAACGAACTTCGCATTGACCATAACTGGTCAATGTAGAAAGTCAAACAAAGTTTGACTTTCAGACTCGAAAGACTCGAAAAGCAATAAAAGAACGAAAGAATACTTACGAAGGGTCCCCGAATGCTAATCTAGATCACAACAACTCAGGTATGGAACAATGGTTCCAACTTAGAGTCATTTAGATCAGATTCTAGTGGTTTAAGCAATGGGGGTGATGGGGTATTTATAGTGTTCGGTCCACCGTTAAGATCGTTTCTTGGAAAAGGGGAAACAATCTAGCCCATACACTTGTCACCAAGTTGTGGTACCTTAAAAATGGTCTAAATGAGCTGAATGTGCAGTTGGGAGTATGTGGATGAGGTTTAAACAGCTGGAATTAGCTGACTAAGCATTCTTATCTGATCAGGGAGGCTGAGGCGGGCCGCCTAGCTCTTCAGATCAGAAAACAAGTTTCAGAAATGACAGTTTCAGCCCCTGCACGTGTTTAAGCCCATTTCCGGCACTTCTAAGGCCCGTAAAGCCAACTTTAAGGCCCTAAAATGATGCCTAAACATTGTGGACATGAAACATGCTCAAAAATATGTCGGATGTTGGTTCGTTTGGTCGTACGAACGCGATGTTCGCTTAATTACGACGGAATGCGCATAAGCGCGAAAAACGATCCAAATGACGAAACGAATGGATTTTTGGCAAGCCAAACACTAAAGCATAATATAGTCATGCTTACATAAATTTTTGGATGTCCGGATGTATTCAGAACGTAAGTTATGCGCGAAAATGCAAACTTGTGCACTTTTTGACACTTTTAGTCCCTGAATGACACAAAAGTTTATTTTAGCATACCGAACACCTCAAAGCCTATTTCTAAGCTATGTGAAGGGTATTTATGGTATGTTTAACTTATGGTCATGCTCCAGAATGTCTGTTACAGTTCAAATTGGCATACTTTCGCTGTTTGTCAACTTTAGTCCCTGTAAGCGAATAAACTTGCTTTTGGCATACCAAAGCCTTTAAAACTTATTTCTAAGTTATGTAAAGGTTATTTAAGGTATGTTAAGCCTATGTCACTATTCCGGAGTGTTTGTTGCATTAAACTGGTTATATTTACGCATTGGTGCGCGTATAACCTTCCAGAAAGCGATTTAGAGTTTGAAATAGAACTAGAATTGATATGTGCAAAAGATACACATATTTTTACAAATCCCAAGTATGAAATACAATATTTCATTGCTACAGTATTTTTTTTGATGGCCGTGGAGGCACAGGTGTTACAGTCTCCCCTACTTTAGGAAATTTCGTCCCGAAATTTATTTAGAGGAAACTTGCGAGAGTTTAAAACATGAAGTTGAAAAGATCGAACAACATTGGTTAGGGTTATGAACTTCTAGTAACTTTAATAACATCATGCTTGCAATGTAAGAGGGATACTTATATACAAGTATATGAAGCGTCATTGGTGCGTCCACCGTACCTCCATTACATCGTTCTCATTTTGTTATTGTTGTCACTATCGGCTCTTACACATAATAAACCTTACTGGGTTTCTGTGCACTAAATTTCTTAATTATGTACGCGTCCATAATTAGACAATTCCTTGCACAGTTCACACAGTCTATTTTATAATGCGTAGGGTAAAACCAAATGAACAATCCTGTGATGAGTGTGACTAGACCGCCATAGAGTCCTTTTGACTAAATCAATAAATGATCTAAATAGACTATCAAGGAGTCTGTCCAGCTACATCACTAGATGTCATTCTTTAACCAGATTGTGAATCAATCTTTTGACTAGACCACTAAAAAGGGTCTGGAGTGGTACTATATAATCCAAGGGTCTTAACTATTACATAGAAGCCCATTAAGGATTTAAGGTAGTACCTTTGAATATCCTTCTACGAATCCCTCATATGAAGATATGAAAGATTCTACGAGGATTTGGATAACGAATATCCAGAGTATACCAAAAACACAAAAATGCATAAATGAAAAACACCAAATATGTAAACACATAATCACATAACCACAAAATTGTTTGTTAATTTGTCTTGTTACTTGCGTACATGCATTTAAAGCACACTAGGAATCCATTCAGCGGATTTCATTTGGTACTTTAAACGTTATCAAGAATCTAACTATAAAGATAGAAAGATTTTTGAAGAGAAAATTCGATTTCAATTATAAAGAATCGAAATGTTCGAATTAAGGTACATAAGGAATCCAATTAAGGACTTTGATTTGAATGATAATCATCCATAAGGGTCTAAATGTGAAGATAAAAAGATCCCATATGGATTTTAGAAGTTGAAGATGTTTTGAAATCTTGCACTGGATGTGCTTAAGTCAAAACATAAGTAAAATGCTTATGAGGTTGAGATGCTAGATATGTCAAGGCGACATATGAAGCAGAATTTGAAGGTTAAGTAAATGTATGAGGAAAATATCTTTGGAAAACTATGCATGGGTTTCTAAAAATGTTTTTGAAACCTTATATATAATACATTTGAAATCATAAAGTAGGTGTACTAGGTGAGTATATTTATAAAAATATTTTAAAATCATGCAAGATGAATTTTGAAATTATGTATAAGGTTTTTGAAAATATGAATGATGCTTTTCGAAATTATGCACTTGATGAGAAAATGTATTGTGTTAATATTGTTTTCAGACTATATGAAATATTTTGAAATCATGAAGATTGTTTTGAAATACTTGTACTGTGTATGTTGAAAAATCAAAACGTAATGGGTATGAGATTTGAAAATATCCTTAGTTATCTAACCAAGGATTTTAAAGGCACAGATGTGCAGAAGCATGATTACTCATAATGTCACTTTATTTTTCTGTACTTCGTATCTTAGAATGAAACGAATACTTAAAATTTTCGAAGGAATCATGAGCGATCATTTGAAAGAGAGAATCACAAGAGTAGTTTGTAAGGAACATAGTTCCTTAATGTAGGTATTATAGGAAAAATCATACACACATGTAACTATACTTGTATATCAGAATTGTGAACAAAAACTTTTATTTATGAACAAGACATATTGTTTCACAATACACGAGAACAAAAGAAACAAAGGCATAAGACAGCAACCTCCTTTGTTCAGCCGAATTCTCATCCAAGGGTTGAATTTGCATTAGCAAGCTTTGGGCACTCCCTCAGGAAATGGCCCATCTCGCCACAATTGTAGCAAGACCCTCGTGAGAAACGAGCTTGAGCAGGATTGTCGCCAGCTTGATTTGGTACTGCTGTGGTTGGGCAAACCCTTGCTGTATGACCTATAAGTCCACAAATCTGACATTTGCGGCACCTCACACTAGCATGATGATGAAGGCTACATTGGTTGCACAAGGGTGCAGTTCCGTTGTATGACTTCCTAGCAGGGGGTTGAGCTGGTTGGTTGGGAATGGCTCGACCATTGTGAGCGACCACGGCGAAGTTTTGAGGAGCCTTTCGCTTCTTTGACTTCTTAGGCGATCGTTCATCCATGGTCTTTGATTCCCCGATTGGTTTCTTGGCTGGTGGTGCTGTCACTTGACTAGGTCCTGCCTGTCTTGGTGACTCTTGGGCGGCTTCATCCTGGAGACGATACATGGCAGTAGCCAATTCAACAGCCTTCAGGACTACTTCGCCTATTCGTAGGGTAAATTTGGCAGTCTGCTCGGATATCTGGGCGTCATCGTGATGAAGAGACATTCTAGAAGAAAATGAAAGACATAGGAAGAAACAAGTGGAAGGTTTTATCGGGTAATCAAAACAGAATGGTAACGCATAAAAATTGCGATCATTTGTTTGTTACCTAAGGTAAACAAATGAGATGGTGACTAATCAAAGTAAACAGGTCTTATTAATGTATCACTGAAGACATGCTCGCCTATAAGTGAACATTCATCCCAAGAATTCCCAGGTAAGCACAACTGGTCTCGCGTCTGATGAGATGTATACGAAGTGCTTGCCTAGACAGAAAACCCAGAATACAGGCATTCACCCTTCCAGTTTGCACGTGTTCACATTATTTAAAACCCAAAACCTTGACGAGATTTTGAAATTTCAAAGGGGTTCAAAACCATATAACAGAGGGTTCAAAACCTTACAATAGAGGGTTCAAAACCTAGAAATCAATCATCCTAGAACAGATGATTAGTTTTCAAAGCGGTTTTGAAATTTATGTTCTTGTTGTGGTCGTCGCCTAAGGATAGGTGACGGTATTGTTTTATGACTAAACGCAAGTAAACTCGCGTTAGGGTCCTAGAAAGGTTATAGACTAGGTCAAAGCATTACTAATAACCTAATTCCCTATAACCATTAGCTCTGATACCATCTTTTCTGTCACACCCCGACCACGTAGAACATACAAAACGTGGCGGAAACATCGGGGAGTGTTGTAACAGAATTAATGTTTCACAACCATGGAAATTAAAGTTTCGTTTTATTCATTAGAAGTGTTACAATGTCTAAACAAACATGGAAATACAACATAATTAACTAGTCTGCATCTTTTATTGTCACTAAGTGTAACAACTGTGCTTGTAATCACTATGAACAGTTCTATTATCAATAAAACAATGTTATTTGATCCCAAAGTTTGTTTGATTGTGTTTTACATTTTTCATGTTTTGACTTTTGTTCAATTCCAAACTCTACATCACTTTCTGGAGAGTTATACGCAAACTAGTGCGTAAACGTACTCAGTTTAATGCGAGAAATACTCCGGAACATCAACATATACTCAACATACCTTAAATAACCTTTACATAACTTAGAAATAAGTTTTGAAGGCTTTGGTATGGCAAAAACAAGTTAATTCGCTTACAGGGACTAAATATGACAAACTGCGAAAGTATGTCAATTTGAACTGTAACGAACATTCCGGAACATAACCATAAGTTAAACACACCTTAAATATCCTTTACATAGCTTAGAAATAGGCTTTGAGGGGTTCGGTGTGTTAAAATAAACTTTTGGGTCATTCAGGGACTAAACGTGTCAAAAAGTGCACAAGTTTGCATTTTCGCGCATAACTTACGTTCTGAATACATCCGGACATCCAAAATTTTATGAAAGCATGACTATATTATATTTTATTGTTCGCCTTAAGAAAAATCCATTCGTCGCGTCCTTTGGATCGTTTTTCGCGCTTATGCGCATTCCGTCGTAATTAAGCGAACATCGCGATCGTACGGCCAAACGAACCGACATCTGAGATATTTTTGAGCATGTTTTGAGTTCCCTATACTATAACTTCATTTTAGAGCCTTGAAATGAGGTTAACGGGGTCCAAACGCATCGAAAATCACTTAAACGGGCTGCAGGGACTAAACCTGTCACTTTTGAAACAATTCTGGAACTGGGAGGCAGTAGCGTAGCGCGAGCCCTAAGGGCCTACCCGTCGCGCTACGCGAGTGCATGATCTGACCAGATTCAATGTTTTAAACATCAGATTTTCAGCTGATTAATCCTCCACCACACATTCTCACATGTCTAGTCAGCGGATAAGAACCATTTTTAGCTACCATGAGTTTCCGACAAGTGTACGGGTTGGATCATGGCACGTTTTCCATGAAACGATCTCAACGGTGGACTAAAAACTATAAATACCCCAACACCCCCATTGCTAAACTTACAAGAAATTTGATTTGAGAAACTCTAAGTTGAAACATTTGTTTCATACCTGAGATTTTTGAATCGAGTTTAGCATTCGGGGACCCTTCGTAAGTATTCTTTCGTTCTTTTCCTTATTTTACTGCTTTTCGAGTCAGAAAGTCAAACTTTGTTTGACTTTCAGCGTTGACCAGTAATGGTCAATGCGAAGTTCGTTTGAACTTCACAACGTGATTGTAATCACGATGGTCATAGTCCCTTGGGACTATGCCTACTGATTACCACGTTGTCTAGGGTCGTAGGGTAAGCGATCTAATAAATCGCTTATACCTCGAACCCGACCCATTTGGTCGATCATTAGGATCCGACCAAACACATTAGGTGACCATAGTAGGTAGGGAATAACCTTCCGAGGTTATACCCTATGGTCACATCGTTTAAGTAGTTGTATGATAGGTAGTTTATATGCCTTAGGTAAATTACCAGAATACCCTTTTCATGTATAATTGGTAATTAAGCATATGTAACCTAAACCTTTGTCACATAACTGATTATGTAACATGTTTAGGCATATAACACTTGTCATAGGGCTAGTTAGGCGGTCCGAACGCGTTTCACGCGAACGACGCGTTAAAGTAGCATAAGCTACCTAAACGGGTCGTAATGGGTCGTAAACAATTATGTTAGGTTTCAATTAGTATGTAGGCTTTGTTGAACCATATTACACGAGTCTCCATACTCGTTTGGTTTACAAACCCTCATGCTACCCAATCTTCCGATTTAGGTCCGGTTTATTAACATAGTTACCTATATTAGGTGCCGTTTGATTCCGAGATCTATAGCATTACTTGGTGGTTATCTTTATACAACTGAGCAATCTCAAGTGAGTACATAGACCCCTCTTTTACTGTTTTCCAAACTGTTTTGGGGTGAAACACATGTGCCTACTTGTTACTTTCGTGCTTTCCTGTTTTCACATCATATACATGCTATGTTCGTTAGTACATTATAGTACATGATTTCATTTCATCTTATGCTAGGTGTGCCCATTGTGTGCATTACTTAGTACATTGTTTTACATGACATTTCCTGCTAGGTGTGCCCATTATGTGCATTACTTAGTACATTGTTTTACATGACATTTCCTGCTAGGTGTGCCCATTATGTGCATTACTTAGTACATCGTTTTACATGACATTTCACGCTATGTATGTTCATTTGATTACATACTTAGTGCATTGTTTTCACATGCTTACATTTTGGTATGACATTTGGTTTGTTTACATGGGACAATACATTCATTAACATTAGCTACGCCGTTCGTTAGTAGGTAGTGGTACCATAGGAATTGACAACTCCCGTTCCGGACATCCCAGGGAAAGGGGATGAAAGGAATGACCGAATTCGATGATATAAGACAGATAGACCTTTAATTTGTTTAAAGGGTTTATCACCACAATCACAAGGCTTGGATGTATGCATTTTCACAATACCGCATAAATGTTCATATTAAATATTTGCATGCATTTTTCCACAAAGACATAAGATTGATTTAAACCATGTTTTACTTCAACATTTTGTTTTTGTGCATATGGTTTAGTTGAGACATTTCACTTGCCATACATGACATTTTGACATAGACATTTTACACAAAGACATTTGACAAAGACATTTGACATGGATATTTGACATAGACATTTGACATGGATATTTGACATTGACATTTGACATGGTTTACATTTGACACATAACATGTTTGACAATTGTTTCACACTACATGATTTACATCTTGACATGAACACTTTGACATATTATTCAATACATTTGATAATTGGTTTAAACATAGACTTCTTACATTGGTTGGTATGGTTTGATTAAGTGATTAAGTAACGATGCGTGTGTAATATGATACAAGCATGGTGGATACGCCGCTGGTACTTCCTATATATAAGTGTTTGTATGGTATTACATGTCGTAACGTTATTTGAATCATTTCAATATTGAGACATAGAACATTTTATACAAATAATATACTTTTCACAAGACATTGATTTACAAACAACTTATCTTATACAAACACATTTTTACATGGTTATTTGTTTAACCTGACATTTACCTATACATATCATCTGATCTTATTGTTTTCAAATGATTTACATGACAAAGCAAATTACAAGGTTCATGACTAAACATTTTCCTTAAACATAAGTCATGAATCCTATTTTCACAAAACCTATGTATCTCACAGGCATTTTTATGCTGACGTACCTATTTTCACATGTGTTTTCAGGTGCTTTTCCATAGGATGTTGATCATGATACTAGGGCGGACCTGTGCCTTAGAGACTTTAAAAGAAGATAGACTATGTTTAATTATGTTCTGAACTCTTTAATTTCTTGTTTGAAACAATGTAACACCTTTGTTTATAAATAAAATACAACTTTGTATGCCATGGTTATGAAACAATTAATTCTGTTGCAACACTCCCCGATGTTTCCGCCACGCTTTGTATGTTATACGTGGTCGGGGTGTGACACTAAGGCCCATGTCCGCCTAAGTGTATCTTGATCATCTTATGCAACAGCTCCTGAAAAACACATGTGAAAATATGGTACGTCAGCATAAAAATGCCGGTGAGATACATAGGTTTTGTGAAAATAGGTTTCATGACTTATGTTTGAGAAAATGTTTAGTCATGAACCTTGTTATTTGCTTTGTTTTGTAAATCATTTGAAAAACGATAAGATCAGATGATATGTATAAATAAATGTAAGGTTAAATGAATAACCATGTAAAATGAATTTGTATAAGATAAGTTGTTTGTAAAACAATGTCTTTGTGAAAAGTATGTTATTTGTATAAAATGTTCTATGTCTCAAACTGAAATGATTCAAATAACGCTACGACATGTAATACCATACAAACACTTATATATAGGAAGTACCTGCGGCGTATCCACCATGCTTGTATCATATTACACACGCATCGTTACTTAATCACTTAATCAAACCAAACCAATCAACGTAAGATGTCTATGTTTAAACCAATTGCCAAATGTATTGAATAATATGTCAAAGTGTTTATGTCAAGATGTAGATCATGTATTGTAAAACAAATGTGATATGTATGGCTAGTGAAATGCATCAACTAAACCATAGGTGAAATGCACAAAACAAAGTATTGAAGTAAAACTTGGTTTAAATCAAAGTTATGTTTTGTGGGAAATGCATGATCAAATGTCAATCATGTTAAAATGTCTATGTCAAATGTCTATGTCAAAATGTCTATGTCAAATGTCTATGTCAAAATGTCATGTATGGCTAGCGAAATGTGTCAACTAAACCATATGCACAAGAACATAGTATTGAAGTAAAACTTGGTTTAAATCAACGTTATGTCTTGTGAAAATGCATGCTATACTGAATATGAACATTTATGCGGTGTGTTATAATGCATACATCCAAGCCTTGCGACTGTGGTGATAAACCCTTAAACGACTTAAAGGATTATCTGTGTAAATATCATCGAATTCGGTCATTCCTTTCTGTCCCCTTTCCCTGGGATGTCCGGAACGGGAGTTGTCAATTCCTATGGTACCACTACCTACTAACGAATGGCGTAGCTAATGTTAATGAATGTATTGTCCCATTTAAACGAACCAAATGTCATACCAAAATGTAAGCATGTGATGAAATGAATCTGTACTAAGTATGCAACAAATGAACATACATAGCATGTGATGTGATGTGATGTGATGTAAAACAATGTACTAAGTAGGCACACAATGGCATACATAGCATAAAATGTGATGTAAAACGATGTACTAAGTAGGCACGCAATGGGCATACATAGCATAAAATACAATGAAATCATGTACTATAAGTGTACTAATGAACATAACAAGCATATGATATGAAAATATGGAAAGCATGAAAGTAACAAGTAGGCACATGTGTTCCACCCCAAAACGTTTGGAAAACAGTAAAAGAGGGGTCTATGTACTCACTTGAGATTGCTCAGTAGTCCTTGAGTAACAACCAAACAAAGCTAGAGATCACGGAAATCAAACGGCACCTAATATAGGTAACTATGTTAATTAACCGGACCTAAATCGGAAGATTGGGTAGCATTAGGGTTTGTAAACCAAATGAGTGTAGGAACTCATATGATATGGTTTAACAAAGCCTACATACTAAATGAAACTTAACCTAAGTGCTTTCGACCCATTACGACCCGTTTAGGTAGCTTATGCTACTTTAACGCGTCGTGCGCGTGAAACGCGTTCGGACCGCCTAACTAGCCCTATGACAAGTGTTATATGCCTATACATGTTACATAATCAGTTATGTGACAAAGGTTTAGGTTACATATGCTTAATTACCAATTATACATGAAAAGGGTATTCTGGTAATTTACCTAAGGCATATAAACTACCTATCATACAACTACTCAAACGATGTGACCATAGGGTATAACCTCGGAAGGTTATTCCCTACCTACTATGGTCACCTAATGTGTTTGGTCGGATCCTAATGATCGACCAAATGGGTCGGGTTCGTGGTATAAGCGATTTATCAGATCGCTTACCCTATGACCCTAGACAACGTGGTAATCAGTAGGCATAGTCCCAAGGGACTATAACCAACGTGATTACACTCACGTTGCGAAGTTCAAACGAACTTCGCATTGACCGTAACTGGTCAATGTAGAAAGTCAAACAAAGTTTGACTTTCAGACTCGAAAGACTCGAAAAGCAATAAAAGAACGAAAGAATACTTACGAAGGGTCCCCGAATGCTAATCTAGATCACAACAACTCAGGTATGGAACAATGGTTCCAACTTAGAGTCATTTAGATCAGATTCTAGTGGTTTAAGCAATGGGGGTGATGGGGTATTTATAGTGTTCGGTCCACCGTTAAGATCGTTTCTTGGAAAAGGGGAAACAATCTAGCCCATACACTTGTCACCAAGTTGTGGTACCTTAAAAATGGTCTAAATGAGCTGAATGTGCAGTTGGGAGTATGTGGATGAGGTTTAAACAGCTGGAATTAGCTGACTAAGCGTTCTTATCTGATCAGGGAGGCTGAGGCGGGCCGCCTAAGATTTAAGCTTGGCTGAGGCGGGCCGCCTAGCTCTTCAGATCAGAAAACAAGTTTCAGAAATGACAGTTTCAGCCCCTGCACGTGTTTAAGCCCATTTCCAGCACTTCTAAGGCCCGTAAAGCCAACTTTAAGGCCCTAAAATGATGCCTAAACATTGTGGACATGAAACATGCTCAAAAATATGTCGGATGTTGGTTCGTTTGGTCGTACGAACGCGATGTTCGCTTAATTACGACGGAATGCGCATAAGCGCGAAAAACGATCCAAATGACGAAACGAATGGATTTTTGGCAAGCCAAACACTAAAGCATAATATAGTCATGCTTACATAAATTTTTGGATGTCCGGATGTATTCAGAACGTAAGTTATGCGCGAAAATGCAAACTTGTGCACTTTTTGACACTTTTAGTCCCTGAATGACACAAAAGTTTATTTTAGCATACCGAACACCTCAAAGCCTATTTCTAAGCTATGTGAAGGGTATTTATGGTATGTTTAACTTATGGTCATGCTCCAGAATGTCTGTTACAGTTCAAATTGGCATACTTTCGCTGTTTGTCAACTTTAGTCCCTGTAAGCGAATAAACTTGCTTTTGGCATACCAAAGCCTTTAAAACTTATTTCTAAGTTATGTAAAGGTTATTTAAGGTATGTTAAGCCTATGTCACTATTCCGGAGTGTTTGTTGCATTAAACTGGTTATATTTACGCATTGGTGCGCGTATAACCTTCCAGAAAGCGATTTAGAGTTTGAAATAGAACTAGAATTGATATGTGCAAAAGATACACATATTTTTACAAATCCCAAGTATGAAATACAATATTTCATTGCTACAGTATTTTTTTTGATGGCCGTGGAGGCACAGGTGTTACATTAATCAATATTTGTTATGTCGGAGTTGCTTGTAGAGATATTAATGTATGGTATTTTTACAAAACTTTCTGCAAGAGATATAGGTCGTTGCAAGTTGGTGTGCAAAAAATGGTTGTCTATCCTGTCCACACCGGAGTTTCCATTAATTCATTGTCGTAGTACGTCACCGTCAGCTACCAAGTGGGTGCTTGCGAAATTAGATCGTTGTGGTTCTCTTGAAAAATTGTTTTATGCATGCACGGGCTTTTGTGGTCCTAAAATGATGTCTGTTAAACCATTCAAAACCCGACCAGATGAATTGATGATATTAGGGAGTTTGGATGGAATGTTATGTGTGTGCCTGGAAGAGACTTGTCAAATTTTAATTTGGAATCCTCTTACACAGGCAAGTACAACTTTTCCATCATGTGAATCACATGGTTTCTTCAAAAAAGATTCTGATTCTGCTGCTTTCTATGTGGATTCTGCAAATGAGTACAAGGTTTTACATGTTATAAGAAGACGTGGCACAGAGGCAGTTTATATTTATTCTACCCGACTACATACCTGGAGGAAAATTACGGACGTTCTGTCTGTTAAGCATGGTGGAAAATGGTCATTAGGTACATTGTGTGGGGATGGTGTATATTTCATTGTTGATTCATGTTCTGGTGATTGTGTGCAGTCAATTGTACGTTTTGATGTTAACCTAGAGCAATTTTCAAGTGTTCCATTACCATGTGATTTTTATGGTGGAGGTTTTGATGGATCTTTGGTCAGTATTGCTGGGCAACTTCACATTTTTATGCGTTATAAATATGATATGTATTTAGTTGGTTTGTGTAAGTTGGGATATGAAGAATGGATTAACTTATGGGTTCTGCCTTGTATTGGTGTTGTTCCATCGAGTTTCCTCGGGTTTGTAGAGTATGTAGAGTCTACTGATGAAATGCTGTTGATGACTACTTGTGGGGATATTTATATGTTAGATATGAAAACTATGCAAGTTGGGTACTACTTTCCTTGGAAGTACATGACTGTCTTACAAGGGTCTGTCTATTTTGAGAGCCTTGTGTTTCCAAATTACTAAAGGTATCAAGCTTCTGTTCTTCTTTGTGTTTTGATGTATCATGTTTGGTTATAGTTTATGTTAATGTCTTTAGTATTTTAGTAATTTAATGTTAATATAGTGGTTTATTGTGTAAGGATCTTATAATGTTCGATATTATGTTTTATTATTTGATATATGGATGATGTTTAATGTAGTATTATTTAATATATTAATGATGTGTAATGTAGTTTATGGTTCGGGTAGTGTAACAAATTGTATACAGGTTTTGTGTTTTTGATTTGGCATTATATATACAGATTGTTAAATGATCAAGTCAACTCTATTGTGGTTTGCAAGTTAAACCATTAAGAAAGCTACATCCAAAATGATCGTATCACTAACAACATTAATTGAAAATCCTAAAAGTTATAGTGATTTCATATTCAATTTTTAAATAACCAAAAGTTTTTTTAAGTTCAAATTATAAACATAAACTCAAAGTTATGATTAATTATCCAATTGTAACCTAAGCTTAAAGTTTATCATATTTTATTATAAGTTCAAATTAGAAACATAAACTCAAAGTTATGATTAATTATACAATTGTAACCCAAGCTTAAAATTTATCATATTTTATTAAATTCATTGAAACATTTCAAACAGCATGGGTCCATTTTTGTGTTTGTCACCGGAAGTCTTGCAATGTTTTTTTATTTTTGGTTCCATGTTATTGAAAAAAAGTCAATCTGAATTTAGAATTCATGTCATTGTTTTTGAAAACACATATAATACATAAAAAAGATACTACATTTAAAATATTCTAAAAATAATATTTTGGTTATTTAGTTGATTAATAAAAGACAAAACAATATCTTGAATTGTGTTATGGATAATGTTAATTGTGTTTTTTGCAACAGGCATCCAGTGACTTGAGTCAAGATGAGATTAACTTAACTATTACATTAAAATGTATGCAGATATAAATATTTTTATCACTATACGTCGTTTGAACATAACTTAAAATTTTGATGTGTTGTTTTAAACTATTGATTATAGCTCACGTAGTGTCTCATTTATTCAATTTATTAAAAAAGAAAAGAAAAAGAAAAACAAAACGTGGTTGGTTAGTTGTCATCTTTTTTTGACGAAATAAATGGTGTGGTGACATAATTTATGAATCTTCCACGTATTTTCAGTTAGCAAGGTATCCATGTTTTATGCTCAAGTTTGTTAGAGGTGCATATATATATATGATTATATGTATGTATGTATAAATATAATCGTAAAGGAATATTTGAATTCTTTAACCTCTGATTATATCATTCGTTTGTATAATTATATCTGGTTTCCGTCGTTTTAACTTTTAAATAAAAGTTGGTCGATGAGGTAGTTTGGCAGTTACAGATGGATGTCTTGTATATGACTGTTTTGAAATTCGGTTTCAAACGAAAGTGTGAAGTGTTGCATGGAAGTTAAGATTAATTATCTAGAGCGATTTTAGTACTCATGTTTGTTTTTTATTTTTCTATGTCTCTTATTTCTGGTTTTTTTTTTCTTTTTTTTTGTAGGATAGTATTTTAGTTTGTATAAAAGCGGCTTTTGTTTCAGTTATTGTATTTGTTACAATTAAAGTTAGGCCATCTTTACAGAAAAGAGTGTTTGATTTATATAGTTTGGGTTGTGTTTGTGCTTTTTTTTTCCACTTAAACAAGTTTACATTGATAATCAGAATTTAGTAAAAAAAGTAAGCTTTAATAAAAAAAACAATGCCTTTATTAGAGCTTAATATTGTATAAAATATACATACAACTACAAATAGTATATAAGGACTATTGCAATAGGGTAACGTACTATTCTAAACATAGTGATTTCGTATAAGCACAATCTTTTCCATAATAAAACACAATGTAATCAACATCATAAATGGTATAGGACAATATTAGTATATATTATTACATTTCTATAAAAACACGTTTTGTTTAAAAAAACTTAAGTTAGGTTAACACACCTAATGTTTGTAATTATAATTAGCATTTTAAGTTATGCATTCATTTGTAGTAGTTTCGTGTTTACTTTGTTTTTGTATAAAATATATAATATTATCTAATTAAAGACAATTATAATTCCTACAATTATGGTGCATGTTCAAAAACTACCCATTATGTTGCCCCATTATTATTTGAACTTTGATAACCGTTTTTAATAACCCAACTGTTGTCTTAATATTTTTTACTACAGTTCTTTAGTTTCCCTTATCAATAGGTTTTGAAAAGTTGTAGTTGGAAACGAAGTATCAAAGGAGCTACTATCTATTTAGCAATGTATGTGTGATTTTGTTTTTCATAGTGTGTATAGGTGTTTCATATTCATATTTAATTTCATTGCTTTCTTTTGTTGTTACATGTATTTAATGGTTGGTTGCATGTCTTCTTATAGCTATGTTTGTTGCTATTGTGTTTTGTTAATTTAAATTATGTAGTATAAATAATAGATTAGGGTATAGCTTGACAATTAATAGCGTATTTATGATCGAGATGTTTGCTTTACCTGCATGAAACAGTGTTATGTTCTAAGTATGTATATAGATCCGATGGTGTTTCTATATAATAGTCGTCTATTTTCTTGGAGTGATATCAAGTATGGATACGGTGTTTTGTGCTTATGTAATGATGGGTTGTGAGATGGTATTTTGGAGTGCATTATACGCAAAACAAGTTTATACAGTGATAACAGGAAGTTTACTACAAAATATTTTCACATGTTGTTGGTTTATCTGTTGATTCTTCTAACAAATGTCAGAGCTTGCATATAGTGTGTAAGGCTGGTGCGCATTGGTTGTTTGGTATAATCCATGATATTATGTACGTATGGATTGGTAAGTATTGTGTAGAGCTTCCAGTATGTAATAGCTATCAGTATGAGTAGTTGAGGTATTTAAGGACTAGATATGAAGAGGAAGAAGATGGAGAATAAAACATTGACATTATTCATCAAGTGGTATCAAATGAATGTTGTTTGTATACAGATCTTGGTGGTATGGATAGTGTTAATATTAACCATGGTATTGCAAGTGATTATGAAATATTATCAACACTGTCTTCTTCATCTATGTCGACATTTCGATCTGATGAAACATCCCGTAATATTAGACGTCGTGGTCGTCCTCGATTACGAGATCGCCCTGCTGGTTCAAACATTGAAAATATGCCAGTTCAACGACGTTGTTATGGTACGTATTGTTAATTTTTTTTTATGCCAAGTAATGTAAACGTGTTCATGTTTTTAGGACACATCTGATTATATCTATGTGTATTGCAGTTGGCCCAAATTCAAATCAATTCCATGGAACTAATTCAATGAATAGTGATGCACGTTTTGTATCACATTCTTTAACTTCGGAGTTTGTTTCAGCATCATCGCCATCTATGCACAACCGGAGGTCATCTTGTGCTGGTGTTTACCAAGATGAAAACTCATCAAGTATGGATTGTTCATTGATAACTGTTAGTTGTTTGAATGCCTCATTAAAATGATAAATATAACTTTCTCTTATATGATTGTTTTATTTTGTATAGGAGATGTATCATATTGGGATTGTGGAATTACAGAATATGTATGTCCTTATTGCAAAGCGATCTTGTGGTATGGTGAGAGAAGTACTAAATATCTTGCTTCGTCTAATCCAACTTTCTCTATTTGTTGTGGTAAAGGCAAGGTTGTTTTACCTTTACTTCGGCATGCTCCGGAACCATTGCGGCGGCTTTTACAGCTGAATGGTGAACCGCGATCTAAGGTGTTTAAAGAGAATATCAAGCTTCTAAATTCAATGTTTTCGTTTACTTCTACTGGTGGTAAAGTCTGTTCGGATGTTAATGATGGAAGTGGTCCCTATACATATGTGTTGAATGGACATAATCATCATAGGATTGGTACTTTGTTACCTCAGCATATTGATGGACGGCCAAGATTTGCACAACTATATATTTATGACACAGAAAATGAGGTTGACAATCGATTAAAAGCAGTTGAGAAGTGTATTCAGTCTGGGAATGATGATGCATGTATTCGAAGTTTAGTTAATGATTTAATTAAAATGCTTAATCGGCACAATCCATTAGTTCAGAGCTTTAGGATGGCCAAAGAAAGATTTACTCACTTTTCGCAGCAACCTGTTAGACTTAGACTGCTTGGTACACGAAGAAGGGATGCGAGACAGTTTAATTTGCCTACGGTCAATGAAGTTGCTGCATTGATTCCGGGTGATGGTAATCCTACAGATTGCCGTGATATTATTGTTGAAGACCGTGGTAGTACAAATGCGAAACGTATTTCTGAACTTCATCCCAGTTACATGTCGTTGCAATATCCATTACTTTTCCCGTATGGAGAAGATGGTTTTAATGTGGGCATTCCTCTAAGTAATATTAGTGTTGAAAGTAAAAGAAAAAATGTTTCATTGAGAGAATACTATTGTTTTCGGTTGATGGTTAGAATGGGAGAAGGTAAAACATTGCATAGTTCTGGCCGGTTATGTCTTACATTTGTTGTTGATGCATATACGCAAGTGCTTGAACATGACTTACAATGGTACAAGACTCATCAGACAACAATTCGTTCGGAGTTGTATAATGGGTTGCATGATCGTATATTAGAAGGTGAGACAAACTGTGATTCTATAGGTCGACGTGTTGTGTTGCCAGCGTCCTTCACCGGGGGGCCTAGGCATATGATACAACAATATCAAGATGCGATGGCAATTTGTCGTTTGGCTGGTATTCCGGATCTTTTTATTACCATGACGTGTAACCCAAAATGGCGTGAAATTCAACAGCATTTGCAGGAAAACACAGTGGGTCACTTAGTATCTGAAAGACCTGATATTGTTGCACGGGTATTTAAGATCAAACTTGATGAGCTCATGAAAGACATAAGGAAAAAGCATCATTTTGGTGTTCCTAAAGCGGGTAAGTTAAATGAATTTTATTCTCAATGGTTGTATGTTAACATGTGATTAATGTGTTATTATGATGTGTGTTAAAATATTGTGTTTTTTTTTCTGTCTTTGCAGTTCTTTACTCAATAGAGTTTCAAAAACGTGGTCTGCCACATTGCCACATTCTTGTGTTTCTTAGTCAAGCTGATAAAATTTCTTCACCGGATGAAATTGATAGATTTATATCTGCTGAGCTGCCTTCTGAATCGGGTGACCCAATCGGTTTTTTAAATGTTGGTACTCATATGATGCATGGTCCATGTGGTAACCTTAGACCTTCGAGTCCTTGTATGAATGATGGCAAATGTACTAAAGGATTTCCGAAGAGTTATTGTGAGGAAACTTTTATTAGAAATGATGGGTGGCCGTCGTATCGACGACGTAATAACTCACGTAAAGTTCGTGTTGGTCGGCAAGATATTATGCTAGATAATGGATATGTTGTTCCTTATAATCGTGCGTTGCTTATAAAGTATGGTTGCCATATCAATGTTGAATGGTGTAACCAAGGAATGTTGGTTAAATATCTTTTCAGCTATATTAACAAAGGTCAAGATCGTGCTACCGCAGTATTGGAAGGTCAAGGTGGGAGAACAACATTTACATCACTTTTAAATCATGAAAATGAGATTGAGCAGTACATGAATTGTAGGTATATTTCAGCATCAGAGGCGTGTTGGAAGATATTTGAGTTTGACATGCATTATCGTTCAGTGGCTGTTGAAAGACTCCCATTTCATGAAGAAGGGTGTAATAGAGTATATTTTAAGGATCATGAGCAAATTTCTAATGTTTTACAACGAACAACAGCTGCAATGTCAAAGTTTACTGAATGGATGGCTGCAAATGAAAGGTATGAGTTTGGCCGGACATTGACGTATGCCGAATACCCAACTTTGTTTACATGGCATGAGAAGGAAAGAGTGTGGGAGCCCCGTAAAGGTTCATTTCAAACTATTGGACGTATATATTATGTAAGTCCTACGATGGGTGAAAAGTATTATCTTAGAATGCTATTAAATGTTGTGCGTGGTCCGAGAAGTTTTAAAGAGATTCGAACTGTTGACGGGGTGGAACATCCAACGTATATGTCCGCTTGTAAAGCATTAAGTCTTTTGGGTGATGATGTTGAATGGGTTGATGCTGTACGCCAGGCTTATCATTGGCAATTTGGGGATCGCCTTCGTGAATTGTTTGTTACAATTTTGTTATTTTGTACTGTTAGTGATCCTCGGCAATTATTTTTTGATTGTTATGAATACCTATCAGAGGACATTCTTCATAAATATCGAACAATTTTGAAAAAATTTTCATTGAATTTCTCAGATGCTGAAATATTGAATTATACTATGAAAGAGATTGAACAAGTGTTGATTCAGAGTGGCCGGTCGTTGACTTCCTTTCCAACCTTACCGCAGATTGACCATACTTCGGAAGATAGATTTATCAACAGGTTGGTTCAATTTGAGAGAATGTATGATGCTAATGAGGAAAGGACACGTTTTATTAAGCAATACGCTGCGTTGAATAGTCAACAAAAGGAAGTGTTTGATAGTATATATTCTGCTGTTCAGGCTAGAAAAGGAGGCGTATTTTTTGTGTTAGGTAGTGGAGGAACTGGGAAAACGTTCTTATGGACGACCCTTATAGCTCGTATTCGATCAAATAATGAGATAGTTTTGACTGTTGCGTCATCTGGTATTGCTTCCTTATTACTACCGGTGGGCGTACAACACATTCTCGGTTTCGCATCCCTATTGAAGTTGATAAGGACTCTTGTTGTGCCATTGATGTTGGTTCAGATTTGGCTAAGTTAATCAATTATGCTTCACTTATTATTTGGATGAAGCACCTCTACAACATCGCCATGTATTTGAAGCTGTTGATCGAACATTGAGGGATGTGTGTCGAGACAGCATGGCTGGTGCTGAGCATAAAGTATTTGGTGGAAAGGTTGTCGCATTTGGTGGTGACTTTCGGCAGATACTTCCTGTTGTTCAGTTTGGTTCACGGAGTGAAATTGTTGCTTCAGCGATTAACAAGTCGCCGAATATATGGAGGTCATGTAAAGTGTTTTCTTTGACAACTAACATGCGTTTACATGATCCAAGTATTTTTGGTAGGGATCTTATTCAAATGCATGAATTTAGTAAATGGCTTTTAGACATGGGGACTGGTTGTCTTCCTTCAGTTTCTGTGGATGGATCAGATGATGATACATGGATTCATATACCAAGAGATATGTTAATTTCTGTAACTGATAAACATCTTGAGTCCGTTGTGTTAAATACGTTCCCTAATATTATGAACAGATTTAATGATGTCGATTACTTGAAGGAACGTTGCATTCTTTGTCCGACTAATGATGAAGTTGATACGATTAACCAACATGTTCTTGAGAAGATACCAGGTGAAATGTATACATTGTTTAGTGCTGATGAGATATGTGTGAGTACACAAAATGTTGAAGAATTGCGTGCTATGTATGCTCCTGAGTTTCTTAACAGTTTGAAATTTTCTGGAGTTCCGAATCATGTACTACATCTCAAGGTTGGTGCACCTGTTATTTTGTTGCGTAACCTAAACATGCAACGTGGCTTGTGTAATGGGACGCGGTTGGTTGTAAGTCAAATAAGTCGTCGTGTTCTTGAATGTACGATTATTACAGGCCCACATGTTGGAGAGAAAGTATTCATTGGTAGAATTGATATGACTCCAAGTAATTCGTCTTGGCCTTTTGAATTTAAGCGGCGACATTTTCCTATAAAAGTTTGTTTTGCTATGACTATTAACAAAAGTCAAGGCCAAACTTTTAATAATGTTTGTGTTTACTTAGTAAAGCCTGTGTTCTCCCATGGACAGTTATATGTTGCTGCATCTCGTGTAACATCTCGTGCTGGACTAAAGTTCTATGTGGATAATAAAGAAAAATGTCCTAACAATATGAATAAAAATGTTGTGTACAAGGAAGTTTTTTATAATTTGCCATTATCGCCAGCTGATAGTATTGTGTAATTGGTGTTGTCAAACTAGGTTGTTCAAAGGTAACATGTTTTCTTTGTTGAGTATTATTAGCCTTGTGTGTATGTATATGGGTCTATATGTGTAGTCTTTGTTTATAGTGTTATGGATTATATGTGTGATGTTGATTGCAGTCTTATATATATTTGCAGCTTATTACTTTATAAAATGAATCGTGCAAGTATTTCGGATTTACGTGCTTATTTTACCAACAACTGGCAAGTTGATGTGTTGGTCTCGCGTGCTTGGACATCGTTCAACCCTAAAACAAATCGTATCCTTTCGTTTGACATGATTCTATCTGATGCACAAGTAAGTATTTCTTTGTAATGCAATATTGTTTAGTTTTTGATTTTACATTGGTAATTATCTAATCTTAAAATGTATATGGTTTTTCAGGGTTCATCTATTCATGCAAAGATTCCATCTAACTTGCTGAGGTTATTTCAGAATGCGTTTAAAGAGGGATGTGTTTACAGGATTCGTAAGTTTGTTGTTCATAAGTATAGTACCATGTATCGTCCATTGCGGTGCGATATTTTCATTCAGTTCTTGTATTCAACAAGTATTACTACTTGTCCGACGCATCCGTCTGTCTTCAGACGATATGTGTTTGATTTTCTTCCATTCAATCTGTTAGCCGATCGTGTTAATGATGACAAATATCTTACAGGTATGTATGCATTTTATTCTGTTAGTTTTTTATTCTTCAAGTTTTCTAATGTTATATATATATATGTGTGTGTGTGTGTGTGTGTAGATGTTATTGGCGTTCTTAGGGAATGGGGCTCTGTTCAGTATCAATTGGAATCTGTTTCATCTTGCAATCCTGGTGTACGAAACATTGTTATCTCTGACACCAAGTATGTTAGTGTTGTCTATATTAATTCTTTCGTCTTTATTGTTTATTTTTACTATCTCATTCTTAAATATATATAATTCAGTGATATGAAGGTGAATGTTTCATTATGGGGACACTTGGTGAATCAGTTTAGCGATGGTTATATTCGAAGAATTGCAAAAAATACAGTTGTTATTATTTTGTCATCTTGCAAAGTTC